>QANX01005463.1:3146-15547 GCA_003254975.1 Ochetophila trinervis
AGAAACTTTTGTAAATAACAAACTATCATCAGCAAAAAAGAGGTGAGAGATCACCGGACAAGTTGGTGCAATTTTTAGACCATGCAAAGCACCCACCGAAATTGAATGTTTTAATAAGCTTGAAAGACCTTCTGCACAAATGAGGAAAAGATATGGTGAAAGAGGATCACCTTGCCTCAAACCACGTTCAAGTACAATATGCCCACAACTTTCGCCATTGATCAACACAGAATAAGAAACAGATGAAACACAATGCATAATCAAGTCAACCCAGTCAGAGGAAAAACCCATTCGCAGCATCATGGAACGTAAAAAACCCCACTCCACCCGATCATACGCCTTGCTCATGTCTAACTTTAGAGCCATCAAATGATCATCTCCTCCCTTTTTACCACGAATCATATGCATAACCTCAAATGCAATCAGGATGTTATCAACAATTTGCCTCCCTGGAACAAAAGCACTATGTTCTTCAGAAATTAACAGAGGTAAAATACTTTTCATCGGGTTGACAATTGTTTTAGAGATAATTTTGTAAAACACGGTGCACAAACTAATAGGGCGATACTGGTGGAGATGCTCTGGTTGTTGCACTTTTGGTATCAGAGCTATTAATGTATGGTTGGCCGCCCCCAAAGTACCTTTGAAATTTAAAACATCCAAACAAGCTGAAATTAAATCATCTCCAACAACAGACCAGTATCTTTGGTAAAATAGAGCTGGAATCCCATCGTATCCCGGAGCCTTAGTCGGAAACATCTGGAATAGGCTACTTTTTACTTCATCACCAGTAAAAGGACGGCATAACATTGTATTCACTTCATCAGATATCCGGCCACTAACACCAAAGAAAGCATTGTCATCAATTGCCGAAATTTGAGAAGAGAAAAGCTGGTCAAAGTGATGTACAAATAACTCAGAAAATACCGATTGATCATCGACCCACACCCCATGAGGGCCTAAGACTCCGTGAATCAAATTACGTTTACGTCGAGTTTTTGCATGGTGGTGAAAAAATTTTGTGTTTTTATCACCATGCTTAAGCCAATTCACCCGAGAACGTTGACGCCACATTGTTTCCTCTTTCTCCAGCAAAAAGTTAATTCGTTTTTGCACATTTTGAAATTCTGACAAATTTTCTTTCAAAGGGTAGACCTGTCGTAGTGCCGATAAACGTTTAGAGAGGGAATCAAGAGAATTACGTATATGACGGAGAGTGCATTTATTTCAGTCTTTTAACTTATTTGTACAAAGAGATAATTTAACCAAAAAATCCTTTGTAGTAATAGAATGTGAGTTAAAAGAGTTCCATTGGGAGTACACCAGTTCCTCACAACCAATCTCCTTAAGCCAAGCTTCCTCAAAATGAAAACGTCTTCCTATCTTGAGTTTGGAAACAGGGGTACCATCCAATAACAAAAGTATACTTTGATGATCAGAAACTGAATTTGGCACATGGCAGCATAATGCATTAGGAAAAAACTCATGACTCTGATCATTCATAAAATATCGATCCAAAAGTTCCCGTACATTCCCATCACCTTCACGGCCATTATCCCATGTAAATTTGTACCCTTTGTATGGCAGCATCCATAAACCATAAACATTCAAGGTATCTTGAAAGCTAGCCATTTGAGTAGAACTTCTTCGCTGACCTCCCATTTTTTCAGATTGATACATGATTTCATTAAAATCTCCCCCTACCACCCAAGGCAAGCAAAATAAAGAATGAAGACGGTGTAAAAGATCCCATGAAGAATGCCTAAGCCCCGTATCTGGATTACCATAGAACCCTGTAAAACGGAATTCCCCTTTAATAGGATGAGTTATAATAGAATCAATATGTCCCAAAGAATAGGAGAGCAAGTGAATAGAAACTCCAGGTTTCCAAAACATAGCCAGGCCACCACCAAAACCTTCTCGATTCACTCCAATACAACCACCCATATTCAGTTGAACTCTAATCCTTTCCAGATGCCTCACAAGTAAACGCGTCTCCATTACAAAAACAACATCGGGGCCTTCTATAGAAAGCATTCGTTTGAATGCTCGTAATGTTCGTGGGTTCCCAAGCCCACGAACATTCCAACTCAATATCTTCATGACTCGTGGTGGGGCTGCAAACCAGACCCCACCACGTTTTGATCCAAATCTTGGTTTGAATCGGCATGAAGAATTTTCAGTCTTTTGTGAGTTACTCGAAAAGAAAGAGACGGAGTATGTGGTCTCTTATGCATGAAAGAACCCCTTTTAGATTTACGAGCTATTGTGGATGCAGAAGAGATAGCTCTATTAATTTTGTTAACTGTAGTTTTAACACGTGCATGAGATTTTATCAAGGCAGAATTGTCAATAACCACAGTAGAAACCTCCTGATCTCCACCATTCAGTAAATCCTTCTCCACAGAAATGCAATGGTTCGGATTGGAGGGCAGAGTAGCAAATATGTTTGGAATAACTGTATTTTGGTTTATAGCAGTTATTTCAGGATGATGTGAAACTTCTCTAACTGCCACATCATGCAGGTTCATTGTAACTTCTCCTTCGTCCGGCTATTTTGACGGTGGCTCCGCCACTCGATTAACTCCGTTTAGACCTGCATCAGATTTAGAAATAGATAGAGATCGGCTATTATCATCAGATCGTTCTTGGACAGTTTTCTTCAAGAGCTTTCCACCAAAAACAACATTTGCTCGAAGCCATGGCCCATATTGTTTATCTTCATTTATCATAGTCTCAACACAATCCTTCTGAGAATGACCAAGAAGGCCACATCGAAAACAAAACTCTGGCAATCGTTCGAACTGAAATTCCACCCAAAAATTCTCATCCTCCTTACCAATGCAAATCTTCATTCCTCTGCGTAAAGGCTTTCGAATAGCTATATATACTCTAAGCCGCATGAATTTGCCCCAACAGTTACCATCTTCATCCATGTCAACACTTACAAGATCCCCCAGTTGGTTACCAATACTCAATCCGACTGTCTGAGTCATAAAAACCAAGGGGATATTATGTACCTGGATCTAGAATAATGCTTTATGAATATTCACACACCGTGGGACCACATGATCGTTAATCCCATCCAACAACACCAAAGAACGATCAAAATGCCAAGGCGCACCATTTTGATCTCTTAATTTTTCTGCCATGGAGACAAATTGACATATAAAAGTGTTATCAGTTAGATCACGAAATTTGACTGGAGAAGCAGTGCTCCATAAACTGTTCATCATATCCACGAAAGCTTTTTTGTTAAAACGATGAGTTGTTAAAACTTGCACCAGTAAACAGAGTTTCAAACAATCATCAGTGTCTTGTTGTCTGACATCTTCCAGCACCAAAGCAGAACTTTCATCAGAAGTGAGAAGTAACCGCTTCTGAAACATTGTAGTAACCTCCTCCATCAAATGAATTTATTGACGAAGAGAACCAGAAAACTTCATAAAAGAAGATGGAAGCCTCATGAAAACATGAGAGTAGAACTCTTCACAGAGAAGAGAGAAAAATATTCACAGCAATAATATATTACATATTCAAACTCAATTTAGAGTTATTTTAAAATAGTTGAATTTAAGAGTTTAGATTAACGGCATTGAATTTGGAAGAAGTTGGAGTTTGTCTAGAGGGAAATGAACGAAGAGAGTGGATTTGAGAGGAGTTGGTTAGGAGGTTTTGTCGTTTAGTGGATGAGGAAAACCAGGAAAATGATACGCATGCCCAAATGGAGGACACCTTTTATTTCAAAAACAACAATAAAAATGAATACGCGTTGTACACAATTTCTCATCCATCTCTTGTCGTTTTTACCAACTTCGCTTCGTTTATCTTCTACACGTGTGCCCATCCATGCAAATATGCAATGTCCATTTTTAGCATCACCTTCATTTGTTCTCTCGGTTCCCTTTTTACGACGCCGTTTATTTTTTTTTTTTTACCATCACCATGCGGTGCACAGATCTACAAGACTACAGCGTCCGTTATGTTAAGTTACGGGAACCAAGGTTAGACACTATTGCCAGGTTTTTTAGTCGTAATGATTTCATCAAATTCATTGCAACATCAACCAAATTATCTTATTTTTTTTCTTTTAAAGAAAAATTAACTATTTTTGTTGAACATTTTTTATGCATCAAAACCGAAATTTGACCAACTTATCTTTGTCGTCTATAATTTAATGAAAAATCTTCTGCGTTTTTATATTACATGTAAATGATTTTGAACATTTTATGAGATTTTGGAGATATAGCACCATTTTTATACCATTTACTTGATCCAATGATTGGCCAAGAAGTAAGATTTAGTTTTGTTTCAAATAATGCTGAAAAGAAAAATTAGCTAATGTATTGAAAATGAAAGAATTGAATCACTTCAAAAAGTGTAGACCAAAAGATGTTTAGTTCTTTTTTGTGTTTATGAAAGTGGATATCTAGTATCTATATCTAGTATCTGGTTGTCTTACTTTTATCAACTATAATCTTTTAATTTCCATATGCTTTACATCATGGCTTTGACACCGGTATCACAAATAGGTATAACTTCCATATTATTTTTAATCGATCATTACGTATAATGTAAATTTAATAATTTATAATTAAATGCAATGTTATAAATTAAAATATGTTGTTTCTATATAAATACTGTTACATGCTCGATGATAAATGATTTATTATACCATGTTACTATTTTTTTGATAAATCAGGCTGCCTTGAACACAAAAGCAAAACCTCCTCAAAGATTACAGAACAAAAAAGGAAGAAAGCTCCTCCTCCAAACAAATGGCACCAAGTTCCTCTACAGACAAAACATAAACACACAAAGAAGAAAGAGTTTTAAGAGTGTGCTTAGCTGCACAGTCGGCCAATCTATTATTTTCCCTAGTCCAAACTAAAGTCCAGAGATATCGATCAAAAATTCTCTGTAGAGAAAGGATCTCATTCCTGTTGTTCCATCTTCTTGGTTGATACAAGTTTGCATGAACAAAAATTTGCCTACTAAGTCTCGGGCCACCATGGCCAGGGCTATCTCGTTCCTCCACATTTACCACCACCCAATCCTGCCTTGCAGGCCTTCAAACATATACCTCCAGCGCCCTAGGTCTTCTATCACAACCAGCAAAAAGGCATGACTACTCCTCAACCATTCTGCCAATCGCCTGCAAGACTCAGCATTGCCCTCCATGGCTCTTCTCATTCCTAGCTTGCCAAACAGTGGCAAACAAGGTTGCCAAGAGTTAAAAAGCCAAATTCTTTCCTAAAACCGTGTTTCCAAGCGCCCCATTGGCATCAAACATCTAGTCCATCATATCTCCGAGGTAGTCCTTTTGTATATTTTCTAACCGAAACCTATATATGTAATAGTTATATATAAAAAAAATAAAAATAAAAATTGTACAAAAAAAAATATTGTACATGTTGATCACTTATGGATTGATATTACTTATTTATAAAATGTTACTTGCTTATAAATCAATGTTAAAAGATCTTACCACTAAGACTCCAACTCATTTTAATCATAATATAGCTACATAAATGAGGGTTAATCTCAATTGTACAGCCTTTGAGGTTTGACCTAAATTAATTTGACATTTTAAGTTTATGACAATATATCTGTAGTTTTTGTTGATATATGCAATTACCATTATATTTTTGATTTTAAATATATATATATTAATAATAACTAGACAATAATACAATGGTAATCGCATACGCTAACAATGGCTACAAATACATTATCATAAATTTGAAAAACTAATTTTGATTTAAGCCAAACTTCAGAGGCTGTAGTTGAAATTAATCTTTGTAATAATTAAGTATACAATGTTATAAGAACATTTATTACATATATAATAATCAACACTTTTTACTCAAATCCCTTTTTTATATATGCATACATATATTATATGTGTGTTTATATATATATATATATGGATTTGTTATATAACATACATGTTGGGCTCCATAAGTTTCCCAACAAATATATTTTTATTTTTTATTTCTTTTTCTTGAATTTTTTTTTTTAAAAATTAGTTTTAGATTTTATAGCATTTAGAACTGTTGGGTTAAAAAAAATCAAAAAAAAATGCTATACAAAACACAACAATTGGATATGTTTTGGTGTTTTACTCATATGTTTTGGTTATTTTTTTTGGTAGATTTTTAAAATTTATAGCATTTAAAAGTATTTGGTAAAAAAAACTAAAAAAAATCAAGAAAAAAAAATCATTTGGCTCCATAAGCTTCCCAACATGTGAATTTTTTCTTTTTCTTGATTTTTTTTAAGTTTTATTTACCAAATATTTTTAAATGTTATAAATTTTAAAAATCTACCCAAAAAAAAACAAAAAATAACTAAAAAAATATTACTAAAACACCAAAACATATCCGATTGTTGTGTTTTGTATAGCATTTTTTTTTAACCTAATAGTTCTAAATGCTATAAAATCTAAAGCCAAAAAAAATTCAAGAAAAGAAATAAAAATAAAAATATTTTTATTGAGGAGTTTATGAAGCCCAACAAATATGTTTTATAACAAATATATATATATATATATATATAACTGATATAATAATGCATCTAAATATACGCATCAGACGGCTGATATAAGTTGTAGCTCATTTAGTGATGTGCTACGTCATCCATATTAGCAGTTCTGGATATATACATATATATATATATATATATATATATTTATATTTACTTATGTAACTAAAATAGCACTTCAGTCAATGGTATACGAAAATAATTACTAGATCTGTTTTTGAACATATACCGATGTCTTAAATTTATTACTTTAATATTTGACCCAATATTTAGATTTAGATCCATAAATTAACAAACTATATATACCCATGGCATAGGCATATATACAAGATTTATATAAGGGTAGGTTTCTTATTGAATTAATATGAAAAAAACATCAAGTAAGTTCTATAATTAATCGGATATACGGAAAAATGGAGAGAGATCGAAGCTCATTGTCCAGAAAGTTGAATTATGCTATTTCGTTTTGCTACCAAATCAGGTAATCAACTACTTAAATTAAGTGGGTTTTTATTTTATTTTATTTTATTTATATTTATCAATTTAAGTCAGATCCAATAAATTGTAGTTGACATCGTAAATATTTAGTTATATTTCGTAGTTCATAATAAAATCCTACCACTTGAATATCATATATATCCCACATTCAAATAATTATGAGGGTAATAGTGAATGCGGATTGCAAATGTGCATGAGTAGGACATTTTGCCTTTCTACATATTTTTCTAAAAGAATATGACTATGTGGCTAATTAGATTATTCTTGTGTATGAATTATGTTATATATATATAGAACTGCTAATATGGGTGGTGTAACACACCATTCAATGAGCGACATCCCATATCAGCCATCCGATGAGTATACTCAGATGCATTGATCCCGTAAATATGCATATCGGACTGCTAATATTAGATGTCGTCCATTAAGTGGTGGGCTACGCCGCCCATTTTAGCAATCCTGTATGTATATATATATATATATATATATATATAATATGCTAATTAAAGCGTGGAATGTAAGAGATTGTTTTTGCTATAGATCTACTCGATGCAACCAGAATCTAGGAATTAACACTAGTAATCATCATTTGAGCTTTTTCCAAAGACATGAATTCCATGTTGATTGGCATAAAAAGAATAATAAATATTTTCTTTCCCTAAAATCCCAAATAATAAGTTATTATACAAACATCATTTTGGCAGGTTGGTTTTTTAAGAAAATTAACCATATCTATATCTAATATTATGTATTTAGGTGTTTATGCACTTTAGTACTTTCTGAAATTGAATTTGTTTACATATGAATTTTTATAACTAATTTGTATAATTGATACTTTGTAACTTAAAAAAAGTTGCATATTTGTCAAATTTAGTTAAAATTGACAGATTCCGTCAACTTATAAGTTATGAACATAGCATGTGACTCTCAAAATAAGTTTTTTCATTCTTTTTTACCCAAAAAAAAATAAGAAAGAAAATTTAAAATTCATTTATAGTTTTTATTTTATTTTAATATGTTCTAATTTTTTATACAATTACTATGCACGTGACTTCTAAATTTATGAAATTTGTCAATTTTAACTAAACTGGATAAATGTACAATTTTTTTAAAATTACAGAATATCAATTACACAAATTAATTCTAGAAATCATATATAAATAAATTTAATTTTAAAAAATAATAAAATATATTTAGGCCATATATTTATTACATTTTATATTATATATAACAGTTATTCTATTCCATCCATATTATATTTAATTATTGCATACAATGTAAATTCAAAAATTTATAATCATGCAAAATATTATACGATAATAAAATAAAACATATAATTTTTACTTAAGTTTTATTATATATTCAATAATGAATATTTAGTAACACTGTGTCATCCATCTAATATAATTTTTTTTTTTCTAATGTAGTATCTAATTACAAAAATGGGGGGAAGGTCAGATATATGCACCCAAATCCTACCCCCTTTTTTTTTTTTTTTTGGTAATTCACCCAAATCCAACCTCTATCATCGCCAGTCACTTTTAACAAATAAGTTTATTAACAATAGAAATCAACACATGGCCATAGGCCTAACAACTGTCCCATCCTGGTAATTGCCAGAGAGCCTTCCCAATGGCGACCAACTCGTGCAAAAGTAGAGCTTTTTTTTTCACTAGACGTCCGTTATCGTTATATTATATATATATAAGTAACCCACCATGGTTAGATTTTAACTCGTGTAGAGTTTGATTTCAGTTCCCCTGCCATTATAAATGCACCCCTCTGTTATACCTTTCTTTCATGAGCTTCTGTTTTTTTTTTTTTTTAAGCTTTTTTCTTTTCTGTTTTTTTTTAAAAAAAAAAACCATTTTTTTAATTTATTTTTTAGTTTACTTCTCTTTCTATTCTATTATTAAGCTTTTAAAATCAGCAATATATATTCACCCCCACCTTTCAATCTCTCTGTATGATCTCTTACAAAAATATATGCACAAAAATTGAAATTCCTGAATTGAGCTCGTCCGTAGGAATAAAAATAAATAAATAAATACGTGGACACCAATTTCTATAATATTTTGAGTTTCTCTGCAGGGTGTGTTTGGTATCATTACACTTAGAAAACAAAAAAGAAAAAAAACAGCACGAAGCGGTCGCACGTGTGCATGCAGTGTCTGATATACATTTAACAAAATGTTCAACGGAATAAACCCAGTTCCCGGGGGTTACTACCAGCAACAGTACTTAGGCAGCAAGGACAGCAGTATTAGTGGTCATATGGAGGACGCTATATACGGCTCCGATGAATTCCGAATGTACGCTTACAAGATCAAACGGTGTCCGATAATGCGAAGCCACGACTGGACTGAGTGCCCTTACGCTCACAAGGGCGAGAGGGCCACGCGCCGCGACCCCCGCAAGTACAGTTACTGCGCCGTCGTTTGCCCAGCGTTCCGGACCGGCACGTGCCACAAGGGCGAGCTCTGCGAGTTCGCTCACGGCGTCTTCGAGTACTGGCTCCACCCGGCCCGGTACCGCACGCGCGCATGCAATGCCGGAACGCTCTGCCAGCGCAAGGTCTGTTTCTTCGCCCACTCCCCCGACCAGCTGCGTCCGGAGATCATCTTCAAGTCCAACCCTGGGATTGCTGTTCATTGTGGGACCACGATGAGCGGTGGAGATGGAGCCACGTCATCAATGACTCGGCATCAGCAGCATCAGATTGTTCTTGATGATGATGATTCTGATTCGTTCGAGAAGTTCGCTGAATTCTTGAAGACTCTGAGGGCTTTGAAGATATCGGATGGGGAAGAGGAAAAGAACTCCGCGGTGGTCGATGCGACGTCGTTTGAGTACTCAGAATTGCCACATATCAAATGGATTTCGGAGTTGGTGCAGTAAAATAGGGACCGGTTTTTTCAGTTTAATTCTTTCCGTTTCGTGTAAAGTAGATTTAAATTAATTAATGTCATTCTATGTTTTTTTTTTTTTTTTTTTTTTTTTTTTTTTTTTTTTTTTTTTGTCTATTTTATAGTTAAGGATTTCAACAATCTCAAGATTTTCTCAGAAAATTTTCTTTAACCCAAGAAAAAACGTGGAAATTAATGAAAAGGGACTCACTCAGCATTAATTAGAGTTAAATATTAATCCAAGGTGCTTTTATATAAAAGCTTTTAGATAAATCCCCACCATTAATTCTTAACTTTACTCAAGATACACATACACACACACACACACACACATACATTTGTTGTAAGTATGATGAGTATGATATTTATTTTAATATTTCTTGTAATTAAATTGTTAAATCTTAAACACAAAGTATAAAAACAAAAAGTAGCTATTTAGTCTGCTAATTGCTAAGCCCAGCAAAGAAGATCACAACCTGCAGAACCCTCCAAGAAAACGCCAGCTTTAGGTTCAAACAGAGAGACGAGAGCTAACAAAACAAATTTTGATTCTTTTACATATCATAATGAAAAAAAAAAAAAAAAACAAACCATTCTCTTCTCTTGAATTTATATGGTTTTTACTTATTTATTATATTCTCTATGACAAATGCTATATATTCAGCATAAAATTAACAGATATATATATATACATATATATATATATTTTTTATTTTTGCTGAATAGATAAACTGATAATTTAGTACACCACAATATGTATTCAAGTGATTGAAAGCAAAGATTGAATTGCTAAACTTTTTAGAGAAGTAGTAATTTAATTTGGTATCTGAACTAAAGATTTTCGAAGTTTTATATTCAAAATTTAACAACTTCATCTAAAAATAAAAAATACATGGAATGATCCAAAAGAGAAGAGACTACATATGTGAGGGAGAGTGCTAGAGAAAAACATAAAATAAATAATAACTCACATCCTATCAGCTTAAGTTTTTGAAAAAAATAATAATTTAATATGGTATCAAAGTCAAAAAATTTAGCACTCATAAATTTAAAACTCAATAATTCCATTTAAAATAAAAATATATGTAAAAATAAAAAATGAGCCTAAAAAATATTGGGCTAAAAATACATATACAAAAATCTAAACTTACCTATATATGAGTGGGAGCGTTAAAATATAAAATTTTGAAATGAGTAATAATTCAATAGTATAATGCATAAAAGTGAGAACTGATTTTATATATGATTTAGCTTTGACTTTTAAATCCTGTAACCAAGTTAAAAGTGGCCTAGGTTATCTCAATTTTTAATTATTGTCAATTTTTTTTTTTTATCATTACAACAATTTCTAATTAAGAAGGGCAAAGGATGTGTTTCAAATTCACCAAATCATAGATGTGAGAGACATACTAGTGTAACAATTTACTTAGCAGTGACTTTATTCTAGATCGATGATTCCTCCTCATATTATTAGTACACTATGGGCTCATTTGCCTAGCGGAAAAAAATAAAGCATATAAAAAAATTTAAAAATTTGTCAGTAGATATGCTCCAAGAAGAAGAAAAATTAAATAAAATTATGTATAGAAAAATCTACATGTGCAAAAAAAGAAATGATGAGGTGTATTATTTCATACAAAGAAATTTTGATGTATTAGTAATACATCATATCTTGTATTAAAAAAGTTCACGTGTATTATATAATCCTATACAAAACTAATACCAAACACAGTAATAATTAAAATTAATACATTACATCTAAATAATATATCTTTATACATGCCACCAAACGAACCCTATATGCATGTTTGGTTTTCCGTATAAAGATAATGGATTGTATTAATATAATATAGAGTTTATGTAATACAGTGTTTGGCATTTCATTCACATACGTTAATCCAAGAACATTATATAATGCTGGGCCCACCATTTTATTCATGATATAGTGTATTGTATAATGAAGCAAATAATGAAAAAATCGGTATTGACGGAAATATCAAAAATTAAAATTACAAAAATATAGATATCGATAAAAATTCAAGAGAAATTGTAGAAATTTATAAAAAAAAATGTATGAAATTTTTTAATGAAACTTCATGAAATGCTTATTTGTTAAATACTTTATCAATATATTTTATAAAAGTTGAAATAAAATTGAGTGGAAATCATGTTTCTCATAATTAAAAGACCTACAGTACTAGTTTGCAGTGACAAAAATATTATTATTAAATGATGAATTATTCATTTATTAACATAATAATACAAATACATAATTACATAAATATAGCTAATATCATATATAATTAGTTAGTGGTTAAAATTTTTACTCTCATATTGAAAAAAAATATTAATCAAAAGATACATCTCCTGGATAGTTTTGCATGTGATTATNCTGGATAGTTTTGCATGTAATTATTAATATGCAAATCATATTGATCTAATGTTACATGTGAT
>QANX01005464.1:0-39821 GCA_003254975.1 Ochetophila trinervis
TAAAATGTATACTCAAGGAAATACAGATGTACATATATATAAAATATCCAACAAGACAATTGTTCACATAATTTTTTTTAACTATGCAAACAAAGTATGGATATTGCAAATTCCTTAAAGCTATTGTATATTTCAATTTACANATATGTCAATTTACATGCATGCATGATTGACATAATTGTTGTGTTCAGTATGCACTATACATATATATTTATGTTTATATGATGGTACCATATATGATTGATTTTACATTTTTCAACAATAATGTGAACTTATAAACAATGCATAAAAAAACTAAATAAATAAAGAATTAGGGCTATTGGCGACGCTGGTGCCAATACTGTATTATTGGAGACACTGGCGTCGCCAATACTGCATTATTGGAGACACCAGCATTGCCTTTACTTTTTTTTTTTAATTGTCAAGTAATTTAATCTCTTCATCTATAATATATAATTTTAAGAATTAAAATGTAAATGAAAGAAAATACAGATGTATACATATATAACATTATAAACAATGCATAAAAAAAAAACAAATTAGTGTATTATTGGTGACACCAGTGTCGCCCATACTGAACTTATAGACAATGAGTTGATATTAAATTTTTGGTAAAAATTTATGGCGGGACAACTTCCCACCAACCCAAAATTTATGGCAACCTCTCTCCCCACTTCCCCTCCCATCTAACCGGCCCTAATTCCTTTTCCTCTCTACCTATCTCCTCGCCGGAGTCAAACACAATCTCATATTTCACAAAAACAAGCCCCCGCTGCAGCCGCCGCCACTGCCGCCACTGTCTTCCTCTCAAACTATCTCCCCGCCGAACTGTTGGGCTCCATTACCGCCGCCGCCACTGCGGGACTGTCTTCCTCTCAAACTCTCTCCCCGCCGGACTATTGGGCTCCATTACCGCCGCCATTGGATGTTGGGTGTTGTTGACCCATACTTAGCAGTTGCATGGTTTCATGATGCGCTTCCGAAGAACAACCGTCAAAGAATGGCCGACTTTAGGAGTTTGTTAGATAGGTAAGTATGCATAATTNGATTTATATAGCACATACATGTCTTGGAACTGTACATCCGATGGCCAAAAGAAAGTTCGGTACAAAAAACTTAGATGACCTAAAACAAAGGTACATCAATAACATTTGTATACATAAATTTGGCTAAGCTTTTTACACATAAGTATTTATTAATAATTATAAATATATATTAATATTGTTTGTCTAACAAAATATTACTTACCTATTTAATATAATGATTAACTTGTTTTTTTGTATCACTTTTGTATAGACGATAAAACAACCAGGAAATACCGAATGCGGATATTATGTGATGATGATCATGCGGGACATTATAGTAAATAATGTTGCTCGAGAAAATTTGGCGGACATGGTAATCAAAATTATGCTATTTTTACACTCAGTAAGAATGTATATTATTAGTTAATACTTTTTTTAATTACTTGCATGTTTGGTATGTATGTGCAGTTCCAAGATAGTGCTTGGACCCAGCAATATGTTGACCATTTTAGAGCCGAATGGACAGCTGCTCTACTCCCACTCATATCGTAGTAAGTTATATATATATATATATAGTACGTAGTTCCACTTGTATATACATACTTTTACATTACAAAACAATGTCACATTTAATTATAATACTCATGGAAATATTTAACTGCTTGTAAACATATCGTAGTAAGTTATATATATATATAGTACGTAGTTCCAATTGTATATACATACTTTTACATTACAAAACAATGTCACATTTAATTATAATACTTATGGAAATATTTAACTGCTTGTAATTCTGTTGTTCGCATTATTTGTACATATATATGTAATTTTGTTGTTTGCATTGTTTGAAAATATTTCTTTTTTCTTATATAATTTGTTATATCACTAGCTTGCCTACTGATTATCATTTTTACTAAATTTACGTCCATCATTCTATTGCTTATAATACATAATTCCATTTAAATTTGTTTAACTTTAATTATTTATATTTATATATTTAAATTTCTAATATTCAAATAAGATTTAAAAAATCGTTTAATTAGTCAGTAAAAATAAATTTGAATTATCCGGCGACGTCTTAAATAGGGATTTGCTGCGGTTTTAAAACAATTGTCTAATTAGTGACAAATTGCGTTGCCAATAATTTTTGCAAAAAATGGTTAAGAAAAAAGGCTACGCGAGCGTCTCCGATTGTAGGAGAAAAGGCGACGCGAGCGTCTCCGATTGTAGGAGAAAAGGCGACGCATGCGTCTCCGATTCTAGGAGAAAAGTCCGCGAATTCTAGGAGAAAAGGCGACGCGAGCGTCTCCGATTGTAGGATAAAAGGCAACGCGTGCGTCTCTGATTGTAGGAAAATAGGCGACGCATGCGTCTCCGATTATAGGAGAAAAGGCGACGCTAGCGTCTCTGATTATATGAAAAAAGGCGACGCACGCGTCTCCGCTTCTAGGCCAAAAGTGCGCGTAAACAATGAGAAACTGAGACACTTGCGTCGCCGATTTGATGAAGATACTGCGACACTTGCGTCGCGAATGTATAACGGTTATCAGCGACGCTACGCGTCGTCTTAATCCTTATTTTACGGCCACGCAATTTGGACGTCGCGAATTTTTTTGTACTTTCAGTGACTCCCCTTTCCGCGACACATGAATTTACGTCACCGTTTACAGTTAGCGACGCTAGTTTTGCGTCGCCTATTAGGGTTTTTGGCGTAGTGCATCCTAAAGATCCATTAACCAGCGCTATGCTTTTTCAAAGGGTTTTTGAGATTGTTGGGGGATTACGATTGGAATTGTACAATCAAATTGACGGGATGCAATTTATATATATTTTATGTACTTTAACACTTGGTTTGAGCATGTTAAATTAAAATTGATTAATTTGTATTTCTCTATGTTTTAGGTGAATTTGAGCTTAAAGATATGAAAAATAAAAAAAACATTGGCAAAATCGTAATTAAATAGAAAAAATAAAAAAGTAGTGGCAAAACCATAATTAAGCAGACATTGGGGCAAGGTAGTGCATTGCGCAGGAGCCTGGGTGGGAGCGAATTTGGTCGTTTTTACACGATTTTATCAGTTTTAACCCTAGGTTTTAGTATAAATATGTTTTATCATTGTTGTAAAGAGGATAACGACTTTTAGACAATTTTTACCATTAGAATTGAATTTTTCTCTCAAGTTTGTGCAATTGTGAGACTTATTTTTATTTCAATCCAATTTAATCATTCAGTTTATGTTCTTCTTCTGTGTTTATTGTTTCTATTTTCAATTTCTCACAATTATAATTTGGATCCGTTATTTTTATGTGAGATTGAATTATTGCTAAATTGAATTCTCAATCGTATTGAGTTTTTAATAATTAGTAGCAAATAGACTTTAATGGTTATGATCCCAGTTTCTGTTAATTGTCTATAAAAAATATAAATTAGATTAAAACTTTGCAATGTTTGTAGAGTTTGTCTTTATTTTGCTTTTCTCTTGTTCTTGATTATTTTATGAGATAAATTCAGGTCACGTTGATTCTAGATTTAATTTCAGAATTTATAACTAATTCATGATCGTATCTGGATTAGTTTATTTTAGTGAGAAATATAGAATAATTAGGCCGTGCTAATTATTTATGCCAAACTGAATGAAGAATTGGAATTTTTATGTCTATGATCAATTGTTTACTAGTCTTATGAATTATTCTGATCCCAATAGTTTCTCTTATTTATTTCTTTTCAATATTTACTAGTTTTGATTTAATTTAGAATATTTTACAAGCAATCTAAAATCTTCTATTTTTATATTTTTAGTTTAGTGTTTTACTAGGATAAAACTTAAATTGAAATTCAACACAGTCCCTGTGGATTCGACCTGGACTTGCCACTACTATAGTTCTGGTAGATTCAGTATTATAATTTTGGTGTTTACGACACACATCAAAACAATTCACTCTAGACGTTTTTTATCTCTATTTTTCTGTTCATTAATTTATTAAAGTTTAAGATGTAAGATTGCAAGTTTGTTTAGGCTGATGATGCATGTAGAGGTAGTTGTTGTAAGTTAAGGTGTAGCTATGCGGTTGCATAGATATACAAACATTATATATGGAGCCCGATTCAGAAAGATTTTTGAGAATTCAAAATTTTTAAAAATGACTCATCAAGCAAAGGGTCCAAAAAAACTATATTAGTCTCTACGTGGTTTATTAATATTATCTTTGACGGCATTATTATCAATATCAATATCAATATTATTACCAAAAAGAATATCAATCTCAATGTTCTTAGCTAATTATGTGTGTGTGTGTGTATCAATATCAATGTTGACCCTCATTAATCCCACTCAAGGGTATGTGCATGTGCGACATTGGTGCGATTGTGAGGGCCGATCATGGATTTGTCCATCAGATTTGGTTCACCAAGTTATCCCACTCATTCTTTGTTGTTTGCCAAGGGAAAGAGTTATCGAAAAATTAATTAAATTGTGAAAGTGACTGAATGTGTTCAAGCTTGATTTGGATTTGATATCCCTTTGAAATGTTCAGTTTTATTTTATGATATTACAGCTCCCATGCTGGCTTTCGACACGTGTTTGTAGATTTAGGGTTACATTTAATACGTTGAATTATATTGTAGTAGTTATGTTATATTGGATTGGATTGAATTATGAATTGTATTTTTTATTTTTGAAAAAAAATTTAAATAAGAAAAAAATAAATTTATTTTATTATTATCCATATGAATTTTTTTAAATAATTACATTATTCTGAAAAAATATTTTTTTTTACTATCATTCAATTTTTTTTTAGAATTAGCTATATTATTCAAAAAAGATTAAATTGATTTGTTTATTATTCATGTAATATTTTTTAAAGAATTATTTTTTTTGCAATATCTTAAATTGAATTTTTATTATTATTTGCATTATCTAAAAAAATAAATTAACTAAGAAGTTTAACATTAAAAAGAAAAAAGTGTTATTGAATACGTTTTATTATACTATTTAGCAACCAAAAATACCACTCTTACAATGACTACATTATCTAAAGTTGTATAAATTTTTTTTTAAAAAAAAAACCATAACAAGTTAATATTTTTTTGGTAAATAAATAAAAATTAAAAGTTTAATATTGAAAATAAAATTAATAAATACTATTTAATCTAACAAAGATAAAGCTAAAAATCCAAAAAAATAAAAATAAATAAAAACAGGTTTTAATGATGAAAAAAGACAAACAAGTTGTTGTGCTGCAGAGTCAATCTGTAAACTCCGTCCCACTCTGATACCATTTACAAATGTGCGGAAGGATTGAGAAATATGATAGAAATATGTATAAGGGAGGAGTAATACAAGAAAAATAGAGAGAAAACTTAAAAACAAGACTAAAACACGATGCCTAAAGGAATGGCTTCGTGGTTCTTAAATAGAAAAGAAAAATCACTATTCATGACACGTGTCATGTGAACAGTATAGAAAAACAGTAATGTACAATAAAGATTCAGCAGCTATCTACTGTCGCTATCTTGAACAGTATTTTGTCATTTTTTGAACAGTAATCTGTTATTTTCGGCTGACACAAATATGAATTGATTTGAATAGTAATTTCATCTGAACCGTTTGATCATGGCTCCGTCATATTGTCAATATTGTGAGCCATATGGAAATCTTCAGACAAATAATCATCTGGATTTTGAGTATCTTCCATTCTCAAAAGATCTTCTTCTAACATATTTTAAGCGTTCATAAAGTGGTCCGTTGGTAAGTCCAAAGTCAGATTCAAGTTGGATATCTTTCTAAGAAAGTCTTCAGCATTATGGGCTGGAATAGATTGACTATTTTCTTCCCCTTTTAAGTATGTAATAAATATTATTTTTTCATCCGTAATTCGAGTGTAGATATCAAAATTTGAAGTTACTTTAAATTTACATGCTTCAATATTTAATTCATAAAGACTTTTAATATAATAATCAAAGAAATCATATGATTCAATAGCCTTTTTAACTCTTTCTGAGCCTTTTTTGTTTTTATTTTATATTGCCTTCAATAAAATCTGCATCACAGGCTTCTCGAAGGAACCATATTTGGTAAGGCTGAAAAAATCTTTCTCTTTTTTTGAAACCAATATTACTATATATTTCAAAAATATAATATTTAATAAACTTTTGATTTTTAATATAATTATATAAAATATTTTTAATAAACATGGACAACTGTTTTAGTTGATCCCAACCTAAATTCTGAAAAACTAATCTTCCTACCAATCCCCATTCAACACATTGCATATCCCATGGTTCATGGTTGATCTAAAAATAGATTTTTAAATTATCTAATTGGGAAGAAAATAAGTATTATCTTTATAATTTTGAAACCATAATGGAATATGATAAAGTTGATCTTTAAGAATTCCTTGGTTAATTTTAAAAAATATATCTGGTCCAAGGTTTTTGGACTTTTCAAATAAAAAACATTTATTAATTTTATCATATGTAGAATCATCGGTAGAAGACTCGATTGATTCATATATCTGTATTAATTTTTCTAAAGTACTAATATTAGCATCCATTTTGGGTGCTAAAGACTTAATAGATTCTAAAATTAAAACATGCAATTTTGTTTCTTTCTGTTGTTTTTCTAACATCATATTTGCAAACTGACCCATAGATTTACGAAAAACAGTTTGTTCGTCTAACAAGTGTGACTTCCAGATTTTATTTATAAATTTATAAATTTCATTAGACAGACTTGGATTATAGAAATCATAAACTTGTTTAGCTTCTAATTCTTTCTGTTGTTTCAAGAAATGATCTGCTTCAGAAACAACTTGAGAATATGGTGCAGGTGTCCACGGGTTATGTCCAAAGTAAAAAGGTGGAATAGGAGAGAACTGGGGTTGGTTTAATGGATTTGGGTAAACCAACTGGTATGGTGGAATCATTCCTTGACTAGGATATGGCATTGGGTGTCGAGGAGCTCTCATTTGTGATCTAAAATTTGAAGAGGAGGCTTGACTACCCTGGTTTAAGATTCTACCTTGACTAGGCTGTCATGATTGTTTGGATGAGGAGGACTGACTATCCTTCTTTCTTTTTCCTTTGTTAATAGTAATCTATCATTGATTACTCATTTGACCTGCTTAAGAAATCAACAATAAAATTATCAGTACCTTTTATATGTTTTATAAACCATCGAATTCTTCTAGGATTTTCGACTTGTCTCCTAGATTTAAGGAAATCTTTAACAGATTTATTATATGTACTAATTTCAAATTTTTCTGGTGCTAGAAAAATATGAAATCATTTAATACCATTTTTTATGGCTAAAAGTTCTTTTTCAAAGGTAATATAATTTAACTCACTAGGTTTAAATTTCCCTGAGTTATAGCCACATATTTGTTCACCTGATTCAGTATTAGCTTTTAATACTGCTCCCCAGCATTCATTATTGGAATCAGTTTTTAAATTAATAATTTGCCTTATTTAGAAAAATAAACTGAATGTATTACATTTAATTCAGATTTTATTTGTCTAATAATATTTGAATCTTTTTCTATCCATATAAATTGGTGATCTTTTTTCAACTTTTCAAATAATAACATTTCTTTTTTAGAAAGATCTTTTATAAATTGTCTTCCATAGTTTAATATTCCTAAAAGTTTTTGTAATTGTTTTTTTATCTTCTAGTGTTTCTGGAAAATCTTTAATTTTTGACATTATATGATCTTGTAATTTAATACATGTTTTAGTAAATTTTATTCCTAAAAATTATATTTCTTCTTTCTCAACCTCTATTTTCTTAGGGCTCAGAATAATTATGTTTTTAACAAATTCATTACAAATTTGTTCTAGATGTTGTTTATGTTGTTCCTTAGTATTACTAAAAACTAAAACATCATCAATATAAACAACACAAAAATCTTTAAATTTTCAAAAAATTGAATCCATCCATCTTTGAAAAAGTTGTGGAGCCTTACATAAACCAAATGGCATGACTTTCCATTGGTAAGGAACATATGGAACACTAAAAGCTGTTAAAGGTTTTGACTCTTCTATCAATTTAATTTGTTAATAACCATATTTACAATCAAATTTACTAAAAAATTTTGCTTGTCTTTGACTAATTAAAACATCCTTTCTGGGAATAAAATAACCATCAAATTTTAAATTTTCATTTAACCTCTTATAGTTTACCATTCTAAGTTTTCCTCTCTTTTGTTCTGAATGGTTTCTAACCATATAAGCGGAACTAGAATGTGGACTAGTAGTTGTCTCTATTAATCATTTTTCCAATAGTTCTCGAATTTGAATCTCAAATTCGTCTATATCTTCTTTAATATATACCATTGGTTTGACTCTAATTATTTTATTAGAATATGTTAATTTTAAACTACAATATCTAGGATTTTTACTCCATAGTTTCATAGGATCTTCACTAAAATTTTGAGCTAAAATTTATAAGTCCAATGAGAAGTGTCTAATTGTTTAATGCAATCAGATTTTTCTATCTGAAAAGATGGTATACATTTATAAATATGTTTATCTAAAATAGTTGTACTAATTGTTCTATTAGTATCTGTAAAACTAATCTCTTTTTGAGAAATAGTTAATGGATAAGACTTTTTAAGAAAATTATTACCTAATATAAAATCACCATGAAAGCATAATACTTTTGGAATTATAACTTTATAGTTATTAATCCAAATTGGTATATTTTTAGCTTTAAATTCTATTTTAGTATGCTGACCATTTATACATGTTGCTAGTATTGGTTTTTTAATTAATTGTCATTTTTCTAATGGTAAAGCATTAGGTTGATATATTGAAGTTGTAGCTCTAGTATCTATTAATACATGTAAACTATAATTTTTATATCCTTGAAATTTAAAATTTCCTAGAATATAGTTGTATGTCTTACAATTTTGATGTTTAGAAAAGATGATATCTTCATCATTTCCTAGGAGATATGAAAGCCAACAAGCCAGTAGCAACCAAGAAAAGGGATTGTTTCAAAAAACATCATATTAACGATGCCACCTTTCTTAATAAGTAGGTGGCACTCCACACCAGATGTTATCTACCCACTAATTATATCTCTGACATAAATTCTAGACATACCTGATCCTGCACGATATTATGAAGAGTCCGGTGGACATCCTTAGCCATGCCCTTTGCATCACCGCAAACATAAATATAACCCCCCAGAGATATCATGTTCCAGATTTCTGAGGCCTGAATACACAGAAAACATGTTAGGTTTCCAAGAAATATACATAACTAAAAACTTTAAGTCTGTCAAATCCTGAAATATTGTGTAAGTTGAACTAGTTGGGCAATACCTTCTCTATCATTTTTTGCTCAAATTTTCCTAGAAAAATAGGAATTTGAATATTTTTATTAGATACAATTTTATTTTTGTCTAAATCTTTATATTTTAATTTAGGAATTTTTAAAGGTCTATTTTCTATAGACAAATTACTATCTATTGATCTTCTTTATGAAGATTCTATATTACTATTTTTAAAATACAAATTATTGCCAAAAGCTATAATTTGTAATGGTTTAATCTTTTTCTCTTCCTGAGATTCTGTTATATTATTTATTAACCAATCATTAGAGATTTCTAAATCTTTTCAATTTAAAAGTCTTGGCTGTATTGCTTCATCGAATCCTCATGGCTCGAAGACTTCTACAATTTGTGAATCTATTTCTCTAATAGATGTTTGTGGCAAATTAGTCCGTTCATGAATAACTTGTCATTTAATAGATAAGTCAAAACTATCAGTTTTGATTCCAACATTTCTTGTTTGAACTTTTAATCTAATCATATCTTATATATTTGGGTCATTTATTGAAATAAAGAAATTAGATTTTACTTTAAACCAAATGACTTCTGTGACTGAATTAGATTGAATTCCTCCTATTAGTGCCTTAATAGAATCATTGAATCGTTTATCTAGCATGACTGCTAAAATAGGTGTATCTATTCTTTGCCGAAACAATGCATTTATTTCGATCTGAATTAATCCTATATGAATATATCTAAGTTGTGGATATTTATTTTTTAATCTTTTTATTTTATTTTTATCAAAAATAGGAATATCAACTAAACCATTTTTAGATGCTTTAGCTGTATTATTACCATTGAATTGTTCAAAATGCCTTGTAGACCAGAAATTAAATTTTGATAATTTATAAATTTATGTTTTTTGAACTGTAGTTAATTTTTATAACATTTTATCATCAATATGAAATTCTTCTCTTAAAATATCAAATAACTTAGTTACAGTTTTTTCATCATCTGGAATATCTTGAAAGTTATTAGATGAGGATGATGCAATATTAGCTTTTTCAATTAAGGCACCGTTTACAGTAGCACGGGGAATGGTAGCTAATTGATTTTCAATTAAGGCTTTGCATGCTTTTAAAACAAACAGAGGGCAGTATTATTTTCATATTATGCCCACGCATGCACCTTAGATTTCCAATTGCATTATAGGATCTTGGCTAATTGATACATACACACACACAAGTTATTTATTTCTTTTGATGTCTCTTAATTTGGATTTTGTACTATAGTCAACAAAGAAGAAAACTTTTCCTTGGATATTTGTGAATATGATTAAGATGGTTTAGATGTTCATTGCTCAAATTGTCCTGAACACTTAAATACACAAGTGTGAACGCAATTTTTCCGTCAACACCAAACTCTACTAAGATATATCTGCAAAAGAACAAAAATGAGATATGAAACTTTTATGATACATGTGTGGCATCTGTTAAAGCTCTACTAAGATAATTTTGTATTGGTCCAAGATAATCTCGTGTAATATTAAAGAAAATCTAACTAGTGTTAAGCATGCTTAGTGACAATCAGAATCTTTTACATACATTTCACAATTTTTAATAATAATTTAGAAATAAAATTGTCATTAAAAATAATGTTTAATGACAATCAGAATATTTTATATATATTTCACAATTTTCTTTTTATTTATTATTAATCGTAAGCTAACGTGATTCTGAATTTTTGATAGAAATTTATGTATATTTCTGGACAAAAAATACATTTCTGGCCATTTTGATTTCTCTGTTTGACATTTTACTTTTCCAAACAGCGAAACATCAAAATCATAACTACCGCGATCAAAGCATCGAGATTAATTATGGATTGAGATTTAAAATAAAAGTCAAAAGAATGTGCATTTTTAATATTTGTGCTAACAAAACAAACTATGGTACTAGAGCAGTATAGCCAACAACCATATTATTAGAAAACCAAATGTTTATTCTTGTTGCCATATAACTTATGCAATGGACCGAAACTCAATCATTATTTTTCCTCAAAAACAAACCAATAAAGGTGGGATCCATATGTATATATCTATTAATTCTGACCATGTTTTTCGATATTATTTTATTTAATTTAGGTCAGATTATCGACATCGGTATTGTAAAAATCCCTAAAAAAATTGTTTGTTAACAACATTAAATTAATAAATATATATTTGTGGCGGTAAAACTATTCTAAAGAGATCAATCTAAAATTCGGTGACCAGGCGGTGCAAATTGAGGTGGCTTTTGATGAAGCCACAAAGCACAGACAAAAATGGGGTCCCATATCTTGTGCTATACATTTTGTTGGTACTGTGATAGTCCAATGAGTCAAAAAAAGTCGGGGGTCATTGGCACCCTCTTTCGCTTTCATTATTCCATATTATATATGTATATATATAAACACACTTTTTTTAGATTCATCATTCATAAGCTATGCTTTTGCCACTAATATGTAAAGTGTATAATTTAATATAATATAAACAACAATACAATTTAACTATAGAGTGTATTGGGTCGGTGCTGAAAACACCCCTGTCCAGTCAATCAAATTTCATACATGCCATTTAGAGCCCTCACAAAAATACATGGAATCTAATTAAATTAGGTTTTTTGCAACTTTTTGATAATTCAGAGGAGTATATTGGAATCCAAGATTTAGGAACTTGGCAAAAGGTTCAAATCCAAAAACAAGAACGTCAAGGCAAAGGGCAAAAGCATGCCCTCAGAAAATGGCACGTATTTAGCTTTACACAATTGATGCGTGGATATGGGTAGGTAGAAGACTATAAGTTTTACACACACACACACACACACAAGGCTGCTTGACAAAGTCGAAAGAAAAAAGCTATGCTTTTGACAAAGCATTGAAATGAAGAAGCAATTATCTAAAACTTTAGCATATCTCAATGGGATTACTTCTCAAACACCTAAAAGCCAATAAAATAAAATAAAATGGGATAAATACTAAATAGTTTGGAATCTGGGATAAAAGGAAAAAAGAATGGGAATAACAGTGAAAGTACTCTCAGAAAGAATAAATATTCCCATGTCAGAGTGAAACTGGTTTTCTCTGCAGCATGTAAAACTCTATAGAGAAAGAAAAAGCAAAAGATAGATTTTTTTTTTTGGGTTTTCTTTTTGTTGGCAAATTGTGAAGAAGATTCTCATGCTAAATTGAGTAGAGACCACCAATGGCTTTCATGCTCGATTATTCCTGGCTATAAATCTCATCCAGATAACATTGTTTATGAGAAGATTCCTACTCTGCCAATTTGCAGATTAAAACATGGCTGTTTAGCTGAGACACGACACCATTTTTTTGGGGGTCTTTTCCTTCTGCCTTCTTAGTTCAAACACCATTCAATGCAGACCCATCTTCCTTTGATTCGTTTCCATGTTTTATTATCTGAATTCCATAATTTCACAGGGAAATAAAATTAACATGATAATTCTGTTTTGGTAAGTAAATGGAGACAAATTTTCAGTGAAATATATTTCTTGATATAATTTTCAGTTTTTTTTTTTTTAATAATTCAGAAAGTTTTTTAACGAATAAATTTGCTTATTTATTTTATTTTTTTTCCTCTTGAAAGAGCTTAGTTGTTAAGTTAGTTATCGACTAATTATGCAGTGACCTTTTTTTTTGTTGGGCAATACAAAGAGTTTAAAAGGAAAAAACTATAATTGCATAGAATAATTTTAAATAATGAGTAAAATTTACTGAAAAATTAATAGCTTGTTTTATAGATAAGAACAATTATTGTCCTAATTTTTTTTTGTAATAACTATTTCCATAATCACTCACGAAATGACATAATATTTAATGTGTTTATAACGAATTATAATATACAGTGTAATAGTTTTTTTAAATAATATATTAAAAATTTAAAAGTGTAGTCTTGCAAAAATATATGTTCAAAAGCATAATTTTTACGTCCCCAAAATTCAACTTCTAAAATAGAATATCAGTTTTTTAGTTTATAAAAATACGAGAGGTGAAATATTTAGGGCTGTACAAAAATTCAGTAATCCGACTCAACCCAGCTGATTCAATCCAAACCAACTCAATCCACTGAAAAAATCGGATATTTGAGTTGGGTTGGGTTTGATAATATGTAACCCGGTGTCGTCGAGTCGGGTTTCGGGTTGTAGTATATTAAAAAAAAAAGAAAAAAAACCCCCGATTTTACCCTAACTAAAACATTTTCTAGCGTCGCCACTTTCTTCTTCCCTAGTGATTCCCAAATCCTCGACTGCCCAAAAAAGCTCCAGCCTCATTCAGCTCCCCTCCAGCCTCCTGCGCGAGTGATTCTCAAACCGCCGCGCACCCTGCGCCTACCCTCTGCTCTGCCAGCTCCAGCCCGCAGCCACACCCGAGTCCCCAACTACCCTGCCCCTCTCTTAGGTGAAACGCTCGCCTCATTGAGCTCCAGCCCCCAGCCCAAGTTATTCTCGACTGCCCCACCCCCTGCTCCGCCAGCTCCAGCCTGTAGTGGAAGCCAAAGCTAAGGTCTGTGTGGTCTGGTTTTGATCTTTTTAAAGAAAATGTTCGTGTTTACTATTTACACCAGCTCCCCTCTGCTACTTGCATAATGTGTGTGTGTTTATTTGTTTGGTTTGAAGGAATATATATTTGTTAATAAGAAATTCGGAATATTATTTATTTGTTTGGTTTGAATATATTTTGATTGTTTTTTAACCCGATCGACAAGGGAAATCATATAAAATGATTTGCCTAATACGATCCTAAAGAACATATTCATTTTCTCAATGCCATCGTTATAAGTAATCTGTTAATGTACTTTGTTTGGTTTGAAGGAATATATATTTTCTCAATGCCATCATTGTAAGTTTATTTGTTTGAGGGAATATAATCTATTAATGTACTTTGTTTGGTTTGAAGTAGCAAGATATAAAAAAAGTTTTGGTTCGGTACATGATTGGTTTTAATGTCCTATCTTCCTAATTTAGTATTAAAAAAGAAATATATAAACAAACTACCAGCTCAATGACCAACACAATCAACCCAACCAGCACTCTATGGATTGAGTTGGATTGAGTTTATTACCCTTTTCGAATTGGGTTGATTTTAAAAAAAAAATCCGACCAACCCAATCTGTACATCCTTAAAAATATTTATATAGTGAAAATATTCACCATATTTTAAACACCATAGTTCACGAGGTGTATACTTCCAGTACTCAAAATCTGCCTTGATTAATTTTTGTTTGGCCCATTCATATCCGGCCAGAAACCCACCGACAAAGGATATCAAATTGCACCGACCCGAGAGAAAAGAGGGTTCCTCGTTTGGTTTGAAGCTTGAAGAAAGGTCTCTGACAGAAGACTCTGAAAACAAATCACAAAACCCTAAACCGTAGGTTTTTGTTTTTAAGTTTTCCCTCACTCTCAGCAAGAATCTGCAGCCATGGTTATCTCTCTATCTCCGTTTGTTTATTTTGTTGACAGTTTTTAAGTTTGTTTGATTTGAATGCTGATTTTTGTATGATAAATATAGCCTTAAGGAGATTACATAGAGCTTCACAGGAAGCGTTATGGCTATCGTCTCAACCACTTCGAGCGCAAGCGCAAGAAAGAGGCTCGTGAAGTCCACAAGCGCTCTGCTACTGCCCAGAAGGTTTTTTTCCTCCCCTTTCTTTTCTTCTTCTTTTTCCATGGGTTTCTTCAAATTATTGATTTAGCACCTTGGTGTTCTTATCATTATTAATTTTGTTCCCTATGTAACAGGCTTTGGGTATTAAAGGTAAGATGTTCGCGAAGAAACGCTATGCCGAAAAAGCTCAGATGAAGAAAACGTGAGTTTTTTTTTTGGTTAATGCGTGTTTTAGTTACTTTCACGTCGTTATTTGTTCCCTTAAATTCGTTTTCTTCAATTCTTTGAGTAGCTTATTTCCTTAGTTTGGAACTCTGATTTTGCAAGTATATATGATGGGAAAAGAAAGTATTGGAAATTGTTTAAAGCTTTTCTTTGACATTGTGATTTTTATTTAGATTAATAAAATTGTTACATTTCAGGGACTAAAAAGGATGCCTATAGATGCCTTTGGACGTTTTATGCTGTTTTAACTTTTATTTGGTGAACATCAATTTGTGTGGTGACATTGACCATCCATGACAACGTTTTTACATACAATTATACAAAAGCATAAGCACATCCGTTTTATGTCACTACTACAAAAATAAGCTATCGACGACGGCTTTATTTTTATATAGACGTCGGTTAACAAAGAAAACCGACGTTGATACACTAATACGATGGTTATTAACTTTGGCGGGTAATAAAGACGACGGGCCGTCGTATAAAGAAAAAATCAACAACGGTTATAAACAAAACCGTCTTCTATAATTTAATCAATGACGAAGGTTTCTTTATAAACCGTCGTCTATAAATCCCTAAAACACGTGATATCCACGTTGTTGCCACGTGCCGTCGTCATTGATTAAATTAGGGTAAAATAAAACTAAAAAACCAAAAAACAACGGTTTTAGCTTAGAACCGTTGTTTTTACCCAAAAAAAAACAACGGGCCTGACTCTGGACCCGTCATCTTTATCAAAACGGTGACGTTTTGTAGCCGTGTTATTTGGGTAAAGACGACGGACCTAGCTTTTGTCCGTCGTTTTTAACTCAGTGTCCTGTTCTTTATGTACGCCTCTTCCTTTCTTATTTTTCCTCACTTCTTTAGAAACCCTAAAGCACCCACCTCTGTTTGCTCATCTTCTCCACTGTGGTTGCCGTTTGCTCATCTTTTCCACTGTGGTCGCCGTTCCTCCTCTTCTCCACTGTGGTCGCCGTTTCTCATCTTCTCCATTGTAGTCGAATTACTTGAGCGTTTCTGTTGTCTATCCACAGTTTGGCTATGCACGAGGAGTCATCATCTAGGCGTAAGGTGGATGATGATGTTCATGAAGGAGCTGTTCCTGCCTATTTGTTGGATCGTGACAGCACAACACGAGCCAAGGTATTGTTTAACTGCCATTGAATTATAGAAAAGATTATGCGTTTTCTCTAAGAGAACTCTTTTTTGTTTGTGGAACTGATGTTATGCTGTAAATAGGTTCTTAGCAACACTATTAAGCAAAAGAGGAAAGAAAAAGCTGGGAAATGGGAAGTCCCCCTGCCGAAGGTAAGATCATTTCCATCGTTCTTGTGTTAACATTTGTATGTGTGCTTGTGCTAGATTTGTTTGGACTTTCTTGTGTGTTTTGTATTTGAAGACCAGAATTAGAATTATTGATTTTATGGTTGTTAATATTGTAAATTTAACTATAAGCAAGATCCCTACTTTAGGTAAGGCCTGTCGCTGAAGATGAGAAGTTCAAAGTGCTCAGATCTGGTAAACGAAAGAGTAAGTTCTCTCTACCTGATCCTTGTTATTAACTACTATAATTTGGTGGATCATGGATGTTACTCGTTGTTTGTTAAAAAAGTTTGGGGAATGGAAACTGGACTGCCTTAAATACAACCATTCTTCAGCATTTGGATATTGGATAACTTAATTCTTCATTAAATTTGTAGATCGTCTTGAATTGTATCCTTCATATAATTATAATTTTGCCACAGATGACTTTGCTGGTGGTGCATTTATTTATTATTATTTTTTTTTTTACAGCTAAGCAGTGGAAGAGGATGGTTACAAAAGCCACATTTGTGGGAGCTGGTTTTACAAGGAAACCTCCCAAGTATGAGAGATTTATCCGTCCTTCCGGGCTGCGATTCACCAAAGCACATGTGACTCACCCTGAACTTAATTGCACTTTCAACCTTGAAATAATGGAGTGAGAAAAATCCTAACGGTCAAATGTATACCTCTCTTGGCGTCTTAACCAAGGGGACCATCATCGAGGTAATTATCTTTTGTTGTCAATGTGGTGATTTAGACATGTAAGCTAGTATGCCATTGTTTGAACATTGTTCAGATTCCTTTTTTGTGAAATTCAGGTGAATGTCAGTGAACTAGGTCTGGTTACACCAGCGGGGAAAGTAGTATGGGGTAAGATCTTCCCTAGGATTTGCCATCATTCTAGCTTTGTTTTCAAGAGACATTTTTTTATTTTTATTTTCCATTTTGTGTACGGAATTATTCGATTAATTGTTGCATTTCTCACCCTTGCGTGGTGTAAACAGGGAAAATGCTCAGGTGACAAATAATCCAGAGAATGATGGTTGTGTAAATGCAGTTTTGCTCGTCTAGGAGGGAATGTTTTACAATGTTGAGATGAAGACCAATCACGAGTAACACAGCACACCCTAGTCTTATTTCTGCCCGAATGTTTTGATCAAAAGTTTAACATTTGGTTGTATTATGCGATAGATTGCGAAGAGAAATACATAACAATTTTGTTATGGTCTACCCTCAATTTTTCTGTAGACGTTTCATTATAGCAATTTTTTGATTAAGTAGGAAAAAACAGCCCGACTTAATTGAATTAATAATGCAACTTCGTGAGTGATATGGATTAGTGAACATGGATAATATTGCTGACTTCATAACTTATTACCTCGTTTAACTGTGTCAAATAATTTGGCTGTTTATGACGTACATAAGTGAAAATATCAGTCCTATTGCGTCAAATTATTATTATTAACCTAGTGAAAAATAATCCCTCACTGCATGTTGTTTAAATGTCAACTGTGAACACAAAATGGTTTTCGAACACCCTATTAAGAAACTAACTTAAAATATTAACGAAATAACATTCTTATGTGGAGCAATATCTTTTCTTGATCGATACAAGGGGCAACATTTCCTGTGAGCGAGGTAGGATTGCAAATTCGCAACATAGGTAAAGATTTAACTCATGCTCGATTATGATGTTTACCAGCATCAATGAAACTCACATCTGTGCGATCAATGGTTCAAGACGCATTCACAAAAAAAAATAAAAAAAAATAAATAAAGGTGGTTTAAGATGCAATGAATACTGTTCATATCAATCAAACAAATTTCATGCACCAGAGAAGAAGCATAGTCCTGATATAATCCCCTATTTTGAGGTTACAGCACAACAGTCAAGGACAGCATTCAAGGACAAGTTGCTATTGGCAATCCAGACACTAATTTTCCACATCGTTCTTAAAAAGACCGAATAAATTTATGACTACCGGGTGTGGGAAAACTAATGGCTAAGATTTGCTGCGATCTGGGGTTCAATCACCTGGAGCAAACCGATTGCAAGTTTTGTAGTCAGATCCTCCACAGAAATCTTCGTCACATCCCTCCTCATACCCACATCAGCTGCATATCTACTAGCACAATAGACACCTATAGCTGTTGCCACCATCCCGTAAACATTGGTGGTAACGAGACGCAATGGTGTTGATAATACAGCTGCAAGAGGCCCTCCTATTATAGATACTGTTTGGCCACTATGACCAATTGTTCCTTGGTCCAGAACAAGCAATCCAGTTTTGCAGTAAATGGCAAAGTCTTCGCAGTTGTTCTTGAATACATTGTAGCATCCAAATCCATTCTCATATAGGTATTTTGCACGATGGACCACAACATCCTCTGGGTCTGAGCCTGCAAGAGTGCAAGTTCCACCTCGAGCTTTTGCAAGAAAGAGAGCAGGGCTGACATCATACTCGAAACGGTACAAAACCCCTCCTGAAAGAAAACAGTTCAGGCACGAGGAGACAACCCCACTGCCTTCTTCTGGTGGAGTGCATGTGGGGCAAGGCTCTAGTGATCGGGCTGGTCCAGAGCTAACTAGGAGGATATCCAGCACCGTTCCTGTCCCTACTTCTTGGCCACGTCTTGTGAAATGAATTACTTTGTCATCACCAATATAGATGCCTGTTTTACATGACATAAGAAAACTAAATTATTTTCAAGAATTATGTACAAGTTCACAGCCAAAAAGAAAAAAAAAACAAAAANAAAAAAAAACAAAAAAAAAAAAGAGGGAAAAGGGGATCTAGATAATGGAGAGAACAAGACTACAGATGGAAAAACTAAAGACAATGAACCTTCTACTGAATACAAACCATCTGCGTATATTAAACCACTTACCAGTCACAAGAGAATATCACAATGGTACCTAATTATCACATTATAACTGGTAGAAAAGTGGGGGTGGTTGGTCACTCGTACTCAGGTAATAAAATCTGAAGTTGGGAGTACTCGCTCTAGTCTCCTAAAAAAATTGTAGTTGCGGAAAACTGACTTAAGAACTATGCCCATAGCAAATAACAAAAGAAAGAACCTTCCCCCCTCATTTCAAACTCCTAGCATCAGAAATTACATTTCATAAATTGAACTCTGATGTTCTGGAGAAGCTCTTATCCCTGTAATAAGAGACTAAATGACCAAAGGCAAACTGGAGGTCCATTATAAAACCTAGCAGTGTAAGTAAACCATTTCACCATGCACTGTCCTTTTATCTAGCATGGAAATATTTATTAAAAAAATACTAGTAATGAATGGTAAATAAATATTCATCTAATGGTAATCTTCATTCTCTCAAAAGAAAAATGAGATTAAAAAAAAGAGATATCAGGTATAAACAAATCAATGTAACCTTCAGAATATCCCTGATCTTCAATTAAATCAATTCCAGTCTGTCCCTTCTTTCTACATTTGCTACTTGAACTTAATTTTACCAACTTAAATGTACAAAACTACAAATCCCTCAAATTACTGAAATAATCTTTCATAACAAATTAGGTATCCATTAACAGTCATAAGATAAAAAATAACAGTATACCGTCATTGCGTACGCGATGACAAAATTTAATTCCCAAAAAAAAAATGGCGAAAAAATAAAGATAACTGGAAAAAATAAGGAAAAAATACAACAAAAGAGAGAGAACCGTGATGAGCGTAGATATAAGCAGTCCTCCAAGAGTAGATGTGATCCCCTGGTTTCAAGCTCTCCCTAGCAACTCTGTTTCCATATCTAATGTTAATTTCTTCGCCATACGTTATAAACTTAAAATGATTAAAAAAAACCACGAAATAACCCGTTTGGTTGCCCAGAAAACGTCGGAAAGCAAAGAAAATTCTATAAACAGGTATATCAACATTTCACGTCAATCTATAATAAATTTTCACATTTTCGTACACATTTCCTTCCAAATCTCAGCAACAAAACGAGAACAAAATAATTAAGGAAAAAAATTATAAAAATCCAATACCTGTTAGATAGCAGCCCCATTTTTTTCCGATCTCGGGAACGACGATTTTCTTGTGGTGAGGGATTTGATTTGAACCCGAAAGCGTTTTCAGTACAGCGGGAAGCGAATCTCGTAATGACAATTGTGCCCTCTTCTGAATCCTTCGTCGTTAAGCAAAATAAAGCGACAGCTGTGACGGGGTACGCGTGTAGGATCCGGTTGTGAGGGGAGATAAGGTGGGTCACCTGACATCAAGCCCATATCATTCGACACAGTCTTAACTCTTAATTTCCATTTGCACACCCGTAGGAAGAAATTTTAACAAAAAAGAAGGAAAAATATTATTGGGAAGGAAATTAAATAAAAAGCAAATAAACAAGGAAATGAAAGAGAAAACCAAGTGAAAATATGTACATCGATGGCGTTTCTCTTTAAGCAAAATGCTTGCGGACGATAAAGTGGTTCATCTTTACGTTAGAAAGTTTTAAGAAAAATACTACATTTTTGGTGGGAATATACATACGAGCTGTTTTTGGTGTATGCATGGTATATATTTTTAGCTCAAATAAGTATAAAGTAGAAACCCCCTCAAACCAAGTTGTGAAAATATATAATTTACCTGAAAGGATATACAGGCCCATGAAATTGTTAGTATATTTCAAAACCTTTCCTAACACACTACAAAAAAAAAAATTGTGTGATAAAAGCAAATTTGTCACAAAATATAATATATGTGACGGAATCGTCGCTAAAACTATTTTATGCGAAGGTAACTAATCCGTTACATGCATGTCACAATAGACTCGACACAAAGGGTTTCAATGACCACTTACTATTTTTTCGTGACAGAAAACTTACATTAATGCAAATATTATTTGGTCACAAATATTAATGCAAATTTTGACATATCGGCGAGTCACCATCAGCAAGGCTTTAGAGACGATATTTGGTCCGTCACAGATGAACCATAAATGACAGTCTTGTGACAGTATATCGTCACGGTAAGTTAAATATGACCGAAACTAATTCGTCCCAAAATAAACTTTAATAAGACATTCGCCGTTATAATATAACATATGTGACGGTCTTGTAACGGTAGACAGTCACATTAAACATATTGTGATGATTTATATACCGTCACTTGTAAAAATGTATTTATAATGCATTGATTTCGTGTCCGGTATGAACCGTCACAATATAACATATGTGACAGTCTTGTGACGGTAGGCCGTCACATTAAATATAATGTGACATGTATCGGTTTGTCACAATATATCATCTGTGACAGCTAACTGTCACAAAAAGCATTTTTTTCATTTTTTATCCAGCTAAATTTTTTCAATTATTTTTTATTTGCAGTAATTTTTTTCTCATCCATTGTAATGTTAATATAGTGTTTCTTCCATACAAACACAACCCATTCAATATGATCAATAAATAATACAATTGAAATAGAATAAATAGTTAAACACTTCGAAATTCATTTAACATTAAGACATTTGATATAAAAGGTTCAAAAAATTTTCATTGAAGCACTTATCCTATTACATGTTTCATTGAAATTTTTTCCAATACAAGTGGATGTGTTTCAAAAAATAAACATCTATATACCAAAGTAGTTCATGTTGAAATTATGTTCAAATTTCACAACATACTCAAAAGGCTTCAGTCCCATTAAAAAAAAACTCATTCCAACTTTTAAACACTTTCTCAACTATACAAGCTGCTAGCTACACAAATTAGAAATCAGAACTCACCATCACCATCAGAACTTATATGCCCTCTTGAAAATGGATCACAACTTGATTTTGCAGCTTCAAAGCTTCATTAAATGCTTTTATTTTTTGCATTTCTTTTTCAAATGCAACCATATCAATACGTGCTCATTTCGAGTGATGCATGGGATCAATACCCATTTCATATTGATATCCGCATTTTGAAAATATAACTTTGTCGAATATTTTCTCGGTTGTCAATTCTAATCCCTTCTCCAAATCTCTAAGTTTTATTAGCTCCTCGATCCTACATAAAAAATAAATTACCAATGCGAACCATGTTACAACATATATTTTCCGAACCATATAAAATTCTCAATTAAATAACTAAAACTAACATATAGCAATTAAAATATAAGTTAATAGCCAAAATATAAAAATATAAACTAACACATGTTCCAGTTCCATAGGCGTAACCCTTTAAAAAGAGAGAATGAGGGCAATGATTTGAAGCAATTACTAAAAACAAAATATGAGTAGTAGGCTATAGTATGTGATATGATTGTGTTCAAAACAATAGACAAGCATAGATCACAGGTTTCAATCTCAAAAACTGATTGCTTTTGGACCAATAGACAAGCATAGATCACAAGACTAATACACATTAAGGTCAGCCACCTCATCCATCCTTTAACCAATCCATTCCTCATCAATCATCATGACCAACATCTCTCTCTTTTCTTTCTTTTTTCTTTTTTGTCTATATATTTTGCTTGTGAACGCCAACCAAACAAATAATATAAAATTGTGGAAGGGTTCAAGAACAACAAGTGTGTTCCTAACTCCCAAGCACTATAGAAAAATTACCCCATTTGATTTTTTTTTTATTTTTTTATTTTTATTTTTATTTTTTTTATTATGAATTACCCCATTTGGATTAACAGCCTCACTTGATACTATGTAAAATAAATTGAAAGAAAAAAATAGAATACAGGTCAATAAATTTGGGGCCAAACGTTGCCAGATAAAATCTTCAATTTGGATTCCATCCTATGGGCTTCCTTCTTCACTTTAAGCATCTGAATGGGACCTAAAATAGTAAATATGTATGACAGATGGTAGTTAAAGTCTCATTCAAATAAAATTAAAAATTAAAAATGGCTCCAAATCTTGAATATCTTAGTTTATACTAAAAAAAAAGCATAATTCAAAGTAAGATATTAAAATAATAGTATTAATACAAAAAAAAAGGGGATTTTGTGACGGCAGTAAATTAGTCACAAAACATAAGTATATGTGACGGAATCGTCGCTAAAACTATTTTATGTGACGGATAAAAATCTGTCAAGCGGGGATTTTCCACATGCCTTGAAATGTTATTTTATCTTCCATGAAATAAAAGCAGGGGTTTTAATTAAATTCTAAAATATGCCTATCACAAGAACCAATAGAGAAGGACAATGATATATCCAAACTATAATGTGTAAGCCAAAATAGAATAAAGTAGAGCCAAACTAGAATAAAATAAATAAATAGTTACATAGATACATAGATGGAGACAAACTAGAATAACATAGGCAAATAAATAGATAGATTGATAGACCCTTTTACCTTCATGATGTAAAAATGTACCATAAAAGTCAAGAGCCTTTTTTTAATATGTATCTGTCAATATGAAAATAAGCAATTAAATAAAATATGCAAACCAAAAATAAATACGTGATATTAACATTTCTGAATTTCTTTTACCTTCATGGTTGGTTTTAGTTTAAAACTATCCTCTCTTTGTGACCAGCTTTGATATCCACGAAACAGATGAGCAGACCAAAAAAATTGCATTTGCATTTGCATTTGCATGCTCACAGACACACTGACTTGTTTCTACCTATGCGACTTCATCAATGACACACTGACACTTGCAACATCTCTTTAAGGATAATTAGCAACTTTATAGGACCTGGATGCTCACATTATATAGTAGCAATAACTTTAGCATAGTTTACAAGCTCACTTGGCTCAAGATCCCTAGGTGGTTCTGCCAAAGGGAAAGACTTCCTTCTTAACAAAGGCATCCTTCTAATAAGCTTGGACGGACCCTAATTTATGGAAGTCTACTTGCTGCAACATAACAGCAAAACAACCTAATAAGAGACATAAGTCATTATCATTTTCAAACATGGAAGAAAAAAAGCACCGCTTGGATGAGCCAATTACAAAATTTAACTTAGTTCAAAATTTAACTTAGTTCAGAGGTAATGTTACACTTGCTGAGAAACTAAAAAAACCATACAAATCTGTTTATGGTGGTGTACAATATCAATATGTACAATATGATTACCTTCAGCGGTAACAAATAATTTAAGAAAGAAAGCTTTAATTTATTGAAGTTAAATGAGTCCTATGATAATGGAACTTATTAGGAAACTACATGATATCTTTGAATCCTTCAAACAGAACAGAGCATTCTACCAAATTTCTTTCTAACAGTAGAATATATTGCAATGGCTCTCCACCCCTTTCGGTTCAATCAAATGTTGTTGATCTCCACTAACCACATGGCTCTAATTGGCTCTTTAAAGCTGCCATTTGTTAAAAAAAGCTGGAAATTTATTTTTTAAAAGGTAAATTTCATATGCACCTTTAACCATGGATGGGATATAAAATTCGCTACAGGAATGGTAATTAAAAATCATATCCTGCCCTTTTCCGTTGCCCCTCTTAATTCCAAATGATTTCAAAATAACATTATATAACTACTTTTTAAATTAAAATGCAGTTTGCATATGATTTAAAATTTTAGATTCAAAACTGCTTTTACTCAAAAAGAAAAATGAAGCCGAAAAGGAAAATACTTGAAGGAATTATTTCTATAAACTAGCACACCAAACTCTACTTTCTGTTTATAAAAGCCAAAAAAGTTTTACAAGTAGAATAGAGAGATTACACACAAAAATCCAAAGAAAATACAAAATCATTTCTCGCAATGTTTCATAGCCACCCATCAATGCCTAACGGTGGTGTCAATCATATTCATGAGTAGTGTCAATCATATTCATGAATGTATATGGAATTCATCTCATTGCAGAAACCCTAAACAACCAAAATAAGAAAAAAAGAAAAGATAAAAGCACACCCACAGAATCAGATGAAATGGCAACAAAGATTCAGAATAACAAACTCACAAAGAGAAAATCATGGCATAAAATTTGAAACCATTTGAAATAAATTAGTAACAAATCATCTTAGCAAATTAAAGGAACCCAGAAACGATATTCTTCTTCTCAGGCTTGCACCGAAAAACTAGTTTCCCAATCAATTTCAACTCTTCCATTCTTTCTCGTCTTTCTCTTTGTCCTAACCAATTCATCCTCGCCATCATTCAAACAAACAAACCGAAAAAACCCAGTCACCCAAACTGAAAATGAAACCCTAGAACACCCTCATTCTTAGAAAATCCCAAAAACGTGAAAACAACAGAAGCTGCGAAACATCAATAGCATTGCAGAAAGAAAATAAAAATAAAAAGCGAGGGCGGGCAAGCAATTAGCAATCAGGAAAAAATGGACAGTGAAATGCAAAACAGAGGGTCTAATCGCACGCATGAGAGGAAAAAAAGAAAAGAAATGTGCAACCGCCATAAATCATCGAAAATAGCAAATGACTTATGTGACATGTGCAACGAAGTAACATGGAAAATAAAGAAATCATACCAGATTGAAACAAAGAAGAAGAAAAATTGAAAAGGCAAAAAAAAAAAAAAAAACTTAATTTTTTAACAAAGATTGAAACCTAATGGGGGATATGCCGGTGGGAGAATCCGGTGAAGAGATGCTTCAATGAACCTGGTGAGGGAGATCTTGCATGCCTATTGTGGTCAGATTTTTGACGTTTCCATTGAAGGTGGGTTTTCAAAAATCATATTTTTTGAGCTATCTAGAGGGGGAAAAGCTAAAATCTAAGCTTCCCAATGGATTTAAAAGGTCCGAATCCTTTGGAAATTTAATAGATTGAAGTTGGGTGGGTAGAAATTTAGGAAGCAAATTTTATCTCTTCTCTCCCTCTCAATTTCGAGGAGGCTTTCAATCTGGCTTCTCAAACCCTAAATCCCCCAATCTCACTCCCTCTTCTCTGTGTAAACCCTCTTCATCTAGCCCTTGCGCATCTGAGAATAAAAAATTGGTCTTTATTTTTGTTCTAAGTGTTAAAAATACATGGCTATTGGTATATTTAAAAAAAAAAATTGTTAAATTGAATTAACAATTGTGATGCTAATATTCAAAATTCTGTCAAATGTGCAGTTTTATTTAAATTTTAAAATTAATTATGACAAAACGAGGGTCACAATTAATAATATATTCAAATGTGACTAATATATCATTGTCACATAATCATTTTAAATTTTTTATTATTTTTTTCATAAAATCTGTGACAACATTAGCTATACTCTGTCAATAAACTTAAAAAATTTAAAAAAAAAATTGGCTAAAAAAAATTATGACAATTAGTGAAAATAACTTGTGACAAGGTAAAATTTGTTACATTTGATGTACAATATGTGACGATCCACATGTTCATTATAGGCTTTATTTATATAACGAAGTAAATATCACACAGATTTTCATCACAAAAAAATAATTTTTCTTGTAGTGATTGTACTACATCAAATAGTTGAATGTAATGAAAAGTTAAAAGCACTAACTTGTCATTATAGATTGACAATTAAACAATCCTAAATTTGTCCAAAAAAAAAAAACTTACTCCTGAAAATTATGGCTGACAATGATGAAAGAATGGCATCAATGTTACATATTCTACGCTCCCAAAGCATCAAAACCAAAAATGGGGGAATCAGATCTAAAACTGAGAATGCTAGAAAATATATTAACAAATAATAATAACAATAATAATAATTTTTTGCACAGATTAACTCACCTGACAATTTGAGAAAATGGGTCAATTTTACTTGTGCATATATAAAACTCAGACAATAGAAACATCTCTAAAATTGACCCAGTGTTAATGGGATCAAATAGTCATTGAACATGATCATACAAACAAACCCAAAACAGAAAAAAAAAATAAATAAATAAAATGGATGAACCAATAGTAGTAAAGCCAAACATAATTTCTTTGCTTTGAAAGAAAATAGGTGTATGGAAACGTAATATACCTTCATTAAAAAGCAAAATTAACTTCTCAACTATAAAGCACTCTACATAAATAAAAAATGAGTTGAAAATTTTTGAAAAAATCTAATAAATGAGTTGTAGTTACATTGATGCCAATATAAATAATTAAGACCAAAAATAGAATATCATAATAAAAAATTTCAACTTGCTGCAATCGCAAATTTTTTAAACCCTAAAATCCTAAATTGACCAATACCTTACCTACGATTGAAGGATTGTTGCTGAGTTGGACTTCAGACTTCACAACAAATTCTCTACGGCAAGCCGATGAACCGCTATTGTAGTGAGGACTTTTCTTTTTCAAGAACCAAAACCCCCTTAAGTGCTAACACCTACATCTTTATATATGTTTTGTAGGTATGCTCACATCACATGAGAAATTTAGAAGTCAATATGGAAAAGATAGAAGTAATAATCAAGCAAGCAAAAAAAAATACTATTAACCAAAAAAAGCAAAAAAAAATCCTCCTTGAGTACCATTTTTTTTGTTTTGTTTTTTTCAAAAATTAGTGTCCTTATGATTGATAAAATTAAGCAGTGCTTACGTGGAAGCAATTTGTTCAAAACCTACACGTTTTGGCATAAATTGTGAGTCTCTCATGTGTAGATAATGATATAACATTCCTCACAACCTAAAATCATTTGGAAATCGTAAAAAAAATTGAGGGAAAATGTGTATACCTTTTTCTACTCACATTCGTATATAATTCCACATAAAATTATCATTTATACGTAAGTGGGAGGACTTTTACGCCCGTCCAAATATCAAGGCGAGAGTATTAATAATCAGATGGATGTAATAGCATTTGTAAATTGGATGGGCCACGACAATTAACAGTCAGACACATTTAGTAGCTAATTATTTTCATTTGAATAACATTAATCGCCACAATTTGCTCATGGCTGTCTCAACCACTGCCCAACACAAACTCAAGCTCTGATTGGAGCAAGACAGTCCTCAGCTCCAAATGACAGCAAAATGTTGATCAACCTTGACCCCTCAATAGCTTATATCCATTGCAGGATTCATATATGCCGCAATCAATTAGTGTGTGTGTATATATATATTTTGGGATTGGCTAAAATAAAATATCTTAAAAGTGTTGCATTCAATAAACACTTCAAAAATATTATTCTATTATGAACAATATTATTTTATTACGGACAAATATTACTCCGTTGTGGTTGAATAACACTTTTCTATAATAAAGTAACATTGTCCATAATGGAGTAACATTTATCTATAATATAATAGTATTGTCCATAATAGAGTAACATTTTTTGAAAGTTTTATAGTAAAATCCAGTTGTAGTGTAGAATTTTCCATATACATTGGGGTATTGTTAGGCATTGTTTTCTTCTTGTTTGATTGAGAGTACTAGATGACATTTATAGAACTGTACACTATTACCATCATTGTGCATTACTTGGCCCAGTTCAATTGACTAATTGTTCTCAGTGGTTGTGTCATCCATTTTCCACAACAGGTGAGTCTAAACTCTAAACCAACCAGTATGAATTCTGATCACATCTTATTAGTATCATTATCATTGAATGATGAGGTTTCCTGATGATCTAATTAATTACAGAGCTGTGTAAATCCAGGTCCAAATAAAATACCATCCTAGCTAAAGAAAAAATGAGGTATGGAATTTGGTAAGTTGTCCAAGTGGAAACATTTGTGATAACACTTGGAAACGAGCTGCTCTTGGAATTTGAAAATGGTGTTGAGGCAATATGGTTGCACAGAGGAATTGTGCAAGAAACTGACGCTATGATGAAGAAGCTATGGTAACTTCAGCTGAAGGCATAGTATGGCGTGCTACAAATGACTCCACAAGTGGGTTCACAAGACTAGGTGCTTCATCCTTCACACAACAACAACAAAAGACAAGTCAGAGGAGTAATAAAATTTGTCAATATAATAAGGTTTCATATTTAAATTCAACACGGTTCGACTGCTCAACGGTTTGAATTCAGCAACGTTGTTGTATTCTTTGAAACATATAATGATTTTGTGATTCACAGAATGGCTTTCTAACCCTTTAAAGACCTAAGCTTTTCGGTCTAAAGTATACCATTTCTTCTCAAAATCGAATTTAAAGCTCTGCGTATAAACAAACCAACCATAATTCCGATTGTGCATTTATTTGTGAGAAAGAGACCTGAGGGCAGTGGCCAACATTAGGCAGCACGACAAAGTCTTCCACAGAACCAAAATTTCCGTAGGCTCTTCCAAGTTCAATGGGTTCCCATGGATCCTTATCACCCCATGCTATCAAAACAGGACACTGAAAAGAGAAGTCAAAAAAAGGATAAAGCAGAACATTTTATGTATCATTGGAGTATAATCTGATCAGCACAAATGCTAGTTAGCATACCCTACACTTCAGTTTACAATACTAACCTTCACCTGAGGCAGTAATTCCTCAGGAAGTGGGCCATCTGAATAACAAATGAACTCCAGAAAAACATCTGCAGCACCAGGCTCAAGTCCTGGAAGAAGGATTTTTTCAACTAGTTCCCCTGTCACTTGGGAAGTATCGTGGTAACACTGAAATGCAATTCGTTAGAATCAATCAACCATAATGGGAACCTTGATATATTAAGATACTGCTTCAAATCAGGAACCACTTCTACTGGATAAAGAAACTAAATCGAAATCAGGGATCACCTAGAAAGGTTGTGAAATTTGTGCAAAATTCATGCAATGCTTGCTAGATGATAGAGAAACCATAAACACAAAGGAAAAGGTCAGGCAACATGCAGAAAGTCTCCTGTAAATTGCTGTTAAGAAACTACAAAGGATCTGTTTGTTTGTGATCATCTAACCAACTCTTTTTCCCCCTTTTTTCAACTTTTAGCCTCTAAGAGCTGACATTGAGGAGAACAAGAACATTAATGCTGATATTTTGAACTACCTGGCAGAGGATACTTCTCACAGATTCTGGTGTCGCAACAGCCTTGAAGAAATATTGGCCAACAGCAGTATTTCTGTGTCAATAACATGGCTATGTATTTTGAATGTGAATCTGGCATTTCTGAACTTAAAATATATTAGAAACAGACTATAAGTTCCAGATTTACCTAAGCAAACTCTGAAATGATTTGATCAAAGGTCTTCCATACCATGGCTGCTTTTTAATATGAAGCATACGGAGGGAGATATTTAGAAGCATAATGCCCTTACAGATCTTTGGCTCCATAATTGCTGCCTGAAGACCAACAAGTCCTACATGAAGACCATAATATTTTGTAAATTATAAAATCAAGAAAATATATGGTAAATCACTTCTGAATAAACTTCTCTCCTAAAGTAATTAAAGTTGAGCATAAGGGAATAGGGTATAAGCTATACAGGTAACATATGTGAAATGAAAAGAAATGAAGAAGACGCAGCAGTATAAGGTTTTCCAAGTACTGGCAGAAGGTTACCAAGTTAGTTTTCTACATTAAACATTGTCATATGCCTTGATTCAGTTGGTTTATATATTAAGCAAGAATTTGGACATGACAGACATGGAACTGGTTTGTCAGCATATTTCAATTCAGATAAAATGAAAAAGGAGCAGGTTGACATGGCAACTTACCAACTTACCAAAGGCAATTTTGCAATATCGCATATATTTGATGAAGACCAAATAAATGAAAAGTTTTAGATGATAATCACCTCCAATAGAGTTGCAAATGAAGAATGCTTCATCCTTAACCACATCATTACAAAACTCATTTAGCTGGCTGGCCCATGTCTCAAATGTATAAAACAAGCTGTCCCCAAATTGGCGAGGATTTGGTTTGGCCGAGTATCCATAGCCAATAAGATCAATAGAGTACACTCTATGTGATTTTGCAAGAACTGCAATATTTTTCCTCCAGTGATCACTGTAAGAATAACAAGGGTTTCACAAGCAGAGAAGCAACTGAATGAAAGAGATAATAGAAACAAACACTAAAACTTTCTCAACAATTAATATACTTTGAAGCCTGTGAATACCACATGGGACATTAAACAAGAAACTATAGCTGATGAACATATATAATATTATATTATATAACATATATCTTGTAGTAAAAAGAAGAAACTGAAAATGAAATCATGTTTGATACAAACATTAAAATGATAGTGCCCTAACTTCTGGATTGCAACAAAACATGAAAAAAAAAGAAAAAGAAAAAAAAAGACGAGACATGGAATGTACGTGTACTGAGATACATGTAGTGAATAGATTGTCTTTGGGCAATTTTTTGCATATATTAATACCTATATGAATTATTTCTCTGCTAATGGGAAGCAAAATGTGAATGATGTAGACCTGTTTGCTCCAAAACCATGAATTAATACTAATGCAGGACCACTGTTTCCAGAATGCTGGTAGCGAATGGAATAGCCCCTCCAGTTCCACATACTACACACAAGAAAGAAAAAACACAATGTTTCAAAATCAAGAAAGACTATCATTAGCAACGTCAATTACTCTACTCTACTCTTAACATCTATACAGAGTTAATAACGTAGTAGCATGGAACATAAAGTAAGTGCAAGGCTTAATTTATTCATTGAAAAAAAAAAAGGGCAAGGCTTAATTTGTTTGTTATATTGGCTCATTTTGAGCGCTAGAGAAAACCATTCTTAATGGTTTCTATTTGTTACATGTCATTCTCATTTAGAGTGCTAAAAGCTCTTTGAACAATGGATACTAATGTTGAAGTACCCAATCAGTTTATCTATTCTTCTTTTTCCACCTCCATTGATCAGTCATCGTTAGTATATCATTCTGATAAGTTATAACCTGACACTTTTTCCTATACAGAATTCTATTCTATTCATTTTAGAGATCTTTAAGAGAGTGAATTTATAGCAAAGAACAAAAATTTTAAGCTAGGTAGGAAAGAAAATGTGCCAAAACGTGGCACAAGAAGTAACACAAAATCAGTAAATTTGACATCGGATATCCATTTAAATATGGCGAAACCACAGGTAAAGTTTGTTGTTTCAGTCACTTGAGCCCCTCAAAACAGATATGTAGCAAAAGAGAATGTTGAAACAAAAATCCAAGGATTCACATAGTAGAAGAATATACAAAGGCAATTTAATTACCAGGTATGAACTTGGAGGTCAGAGGCTTTGTTGTTGAAAGAGGCTTCGTCACCGGTGAGGCTCTCCTCCTCAATTTGATCGCTCAGACGAGAAAACGAAACAAACCCACGAGACTTGAAACCAGAAATTTCACATATTTTCTTAGATAACGTAATTTGGCGGGGATAGATGTTGCTGAAAGCGAGTGGTGGTGGAACAATCTTGCTGGTTCTTCGAGATGAAAGGAACGTATAATCCAATTTTGAAAAGGGCAATGTTGGAGAATTTGCGATTGCCATGGATTCCAATGCCTTGCTTTGATGCTCTGACAGAAGGATCTCAAAAAACAGCAAAAAGGGGCTGTATTGCATAAACTAGGGACGCTAAGCTTAAGCTGAGAACGACCTCACATCTTCGACTTCCAGTGGCTTTTGTATATGACTTTTATTTCATGTTTACCATTCCTCCACGTTGCCTTGCCAACATGCAATTTCGATCCTACTCTCATATATATACCATATGTCCATATCTACATATATATATATATATAATATTTTTTTTTTGCGTTTCGAAGAATTACAAAAGTCTTCAAACGTACAGTCCAAACAGATTTTAATCAAATATTTACTAAATTTTCTTTTGACGAGAAGAAATCTTATCTAATTTATTAAAAAGCAATATTCAGCCGCTGTGAGTATGGAAGTTGAAGTAATTTTATTTGGATTCAAGTGCTTTTCTCCGCTGTTACCGCACGAGGGAAGATAGATTTTAGAGACACGGGCTCCAATCGCGGACTCCTATCAGATTAAAAAGACGCCTTAGTCGGTCCACTCGCTAAATACCTACTGGGTCTATAACCCCACTACAGATAAGCCTTTTTTATCCCAAAAAAAAAATATTCAGCGGCTGCAATTCTTCAAGTAGATTCTTTTGAAACTGACCCACCAGACCAACGTGCAGACAATCATCTCTCCTTTGATTTATTCCATGTATCACACACACACACACACACTTGTACATGTGTGTTTCTGATGAGAACCGTCATAACCCTGCAACCGTAAATTTTACTTGGTTCGAAATAACCATCAAAATCTGTTCTTTTTCTGTACATAAAACCAGAAAAGAGAGAGAAAAAGAGAATATATATTTACTGGTGACTTCGGAATTGGTAAATATATGAAATGCCTTTACAATTATTAGCTCCCATTTTGTTCGATTGTGTGTGTTCTTTTTTTTTTTTTTTTTTTTAAAAAAAAGTTTCAGCAATTAACAAACCTTCATATGCATGAATACTAATTTGCAGGTGTACCATGTCCTACAAATTAAGCCATTGGCAAATGAGAATGAGGAAAATCAGAATGGGGAAAATCTACACCAATGCAGTGCAGAGCACTGGAATACTAATGGATGATATTTCATCAGAAAGACTTCACCTTTTAAACTTCCCAAGTGAAAAGAAGAATTGGGTTTTGGTGTTAAAGCTTTTAGAATGGTAGGTTGCATCCCTTTCAATTGTTTTGACTTTTTGAGATCAATTTGACTGTGAGTTAATGCTAGTTGGAGCAAAATTAGCCCCATTGCCTCTGCCTTTTCATATATACATACACACAAACATACTTCATGGCAGAGCTTTTTGAAGAAAATAGTCGTAATTGCTAGGAATGCATTATTGGAAGGTCATCCTCGCACCCTGATTGGTTCAGANTTTTTTTAAAAAAAAGTTTCAGCAATTAATAAACCTTCATATGCATGAATACTAATTTGCAGGTGTACCATGTCCTACAAATTAAGCCATTGGCAAATGAGAATGAGGAACATCAGAATGGGGAAAATCTACACCAATGCAGTGCAGAGCACTGGAATACTAATGGATGATATTACATCAGAAAGACTTCTCCTTTTAAACTTCCCAAGTGAAAAGAAGAATTGGGTTTTGGTGTTAAGCTTTTAGAATGGTAGGTTGCATCCCTTTCAATTGTTTTGACTTTTTGAGATCAATTTGACTGTGAGTTAATGCTAGTTGGAGCAAAATTAGCCCCATTGCCTCTGCCTTTTCATATATACATACACACAAACATACTTCATGGCAGAGCTTTTTGAAGAAAATAGTCGTAATTGCTAGGAATGCATTATTGGAAGGTCATCCTCGCACCCTGATTGGTTCAGAAATCAGTCACGTTTGATTCCAGAGGACATAGCCAAAATTGATGGGTCACTCACAAAGCAGCCAGTAGGAGCCAAAGACACATTAACTACCACAAATGTATAAAATTACAGATTTAACCTTCAGTTGATAGGCAGTTGAGTTTAAGCAAAGACTTTTTTTTTCCTTCTTTGTTTTTGGGCACTGGAAGTGGAATTAATAGATTTAGAAAGGTTGGTCTGTCTAACAATATAGATATAGATGTGTGTGTGTGTATGTACATTGTATGACCCGGAGTCCGGCTGGTATAGAACGTTTGGTTGGTCATCTCTCTCCGCAGAGACCTCTTTTGCAGTCTTAGGCTGTAATTCCCACTTACGCATAATACAAATCTAACGGTCAATTCCCAAACAAATCCTCCAACTACAAGCCTCCCATTTCACTTTCTCATTGCCTGCTCTATATTCTTCGGGACACAAACACACACGTTTTACATTGCCCTGCCCTCTTATAACCCTGCACTGCAATGGGATTACATTATTATTCTTTTTGTTATCAAAAATTGTTTCTAAACTTTTGCTCCAAACCTGAAACAAATTTCTCTTTCTCTCTGCAAATTTTCATCTCTTTTTCTCAACCTTAACTTTGAAAAGTTTTCAAATTTTCTATGACCCACCCCAACCCATTTCATTTCACGATTGTGTTAATCATATGGTGCAGCATTTTGCCAAAAAGGCTCTCAAAGCTTATCAAAGTGCTTCAAGCTTTCACGGGTGAGTCATACATCTTTTCTGCTCTCTAAAACTACTTCCTTCTATTTCTTCTTTTTTACATTCTGTCTTTGTTTGTTTTCTTCTAGTCTCTGTTTTCGTCTTTCGACTACTGCGAAAATGCAATTGACGATTTCTTGAAAAATATTAGCTTTTTATTTTGTTTTAATGCAAATTAAAAAAAAAAATACTTTGTGTGGGGTTTATTTTATTTGTGTCTGATAATTTATGGGTCAACAAAAGCAAAAGATTCTTTTGATAGGCTTCTCTGCTCTCGTAAATGTTACATGGTGTTTTGTGATTAGCATTTTGACAAAATTTAAGGATCCTGTGCATATATACATATATATATATATATGCTTATACACACACACCGATTAGGATGTATATATATATATATATATATATATATTGAGAGACAGACTGCAACTTCAAATCGTGCTACAAATTCTGAGTGATCTGTTTACGCAGAAGCATAAAGAAAGAACCAACTAGACCTGTTAATATTGTTTTTTTCTTTCATATCATTGGTGGTGAAAATTAAGAATGCAAAAAAAAATTCTGCATTGAAATGGGTGCTTAAAACATTGAAGGCATTAGGAACTAGGAAGGAAAGGAAAGGGAAGTGAAGGGAAAATTCCCAAGCTTGGTTTGGTATACGTAGACCCACCATGGAAATGTATATAGCAGTGACTTATATTTATTTGAGCCCCACCGAATCCTAGAAAAATATTAGAACCAAAAAACACTTTGTAGAATATATCTACCCAGTTACCCAGTTAAGTTTTAGAGCAGATATTGATATTGGAGATGAAAAGGGTCAAAAGCAGAAAACATTGAAAGATTAGTTAGCTATGATCAACCATCTACCAATCACACTTCGTGTATTATTATACTGGGAAGACTGGTAGTTCAGATTCAGAGTTTCTTTTTTGGTCAGATTATATGCCCAAACCCCTCCCGATCATTCATGACTCACTCTCATTGGTCAATGTTTTGTCCGCCAATACAGTGTATTGTATTGTATAATTTATATTGTGTTTCACTCTACAAATAAATTGTATAATTTAATATTTTTTTAATACAACAGAGTTTGTATTATTATTACATTTAAAATTCTCTGTATTATCTAATACAAGAGAGACTGTATAACCTATATCGCATCATTATGCGTTAATTTTGATATGTTTTAATTTTAATTTTATTGATATCTTTTTTTATTTAAGCATAAATAAAATATATTTAATTGTTTCTACTTAATTAAATATTATATGTTTAAAACTTATTGTTCAAAAATTAAAAATGATTTTAATTAAAACTCAAAAAAAAAAAAATTCATTATATTACAGTGTTATAATAAATACACAAAATTTTTAATGCAATCTGCACACATACAAGATATTTACCAAAAAAATTACAATATAGCATATATTAACCTTAGGAATATTAACATTGGGTGGTACCTGAACTATATCGGGTATTACAAACTGGTATCTAATTTTTTTTTTATTTTTTTATGCATTTTAGTATCTAAATTCATAAAAGTGTTGTACCGTTAGTACCTACATCTATTTCGGTCCAAAATTTACTATTAAATGCACATGCGTTGCAGGTGATGAACAGTAACGATGGTAAATTTGGTCATTTCATTTGTCTTTCTCCCTTCTCTATTTTTTTCCTCTACCATTTCTCTCTCTGCAAATCCTCTCTTTTATTTTTATGTTTAAATTGAAATTGGCACCATAAAAAAAGTAGATTTCATATTGAATAAAAAAAATTCATTAAAACTCATAAAGAGAACTCAAACAATGATAAGAAAAGCAAAAATAACAAACATAGTAGTCCAAAAAAAAAAGATAAAGAAAAAAAAAAGGAAAACAATTTGATTATTATTTTTTTTCAGATGAAATTTGTATTTTTTCATGTTATAATTTTATTATGTGATTTAAAATGTTAGAATATTGTATAATTAAATTCAGAAAATAATTAGAATTTTCATAAAAAAAAAACTTCAAATTCCTTGCGAATTAAAGTTTGAGTTAGGTATGAAATTTCAGTGGATACTATACCAAATTGACTATTGGGCTTCGTCAGAAATGAAGAGATGAAGCCAACGGGAAGAATCAAAATGACACCGTTTTGATCTCACAAAACGGTGTCGTTTCCTAGCCTTGAGACGGGTTGTGGGTCGACCCGTTTCACTAAACCGGGTCATATGACCCGGTTGTTTTGCCCGTCAAAATCTTATGATTCTGATCACCGTTTTTGACAAAATTTGTTTTGTTGGCTTCATCTCTTCATTTTGGACGAAGTCCAAGGGTCAATTCGGTGTAATACCCATTGAAATTTCATACTAAACTTAAGTTACATAATGCACAGGTTTGAAATTTTTTTGTACCATTTTTATGCATTTTGCCAATTTAATCATGTATTTTTTACAATTTTCAACTACAAACAAATTGCAATGTATAATAAAATAAATTTAGTCTAAAATACAATGATTTAATCAATTTAAAATATAAATTACACAGGAAAAATGAATTTTTATTGAATTTTTTCTAGTTTTTAGGAGAGAGAAAAAGGAAGGAGAAAAATATAGTATTTTAGGAGAGTAAAAAGACAATATTTACCTCTGCATGTGAGCAACACATGAGATTAATGTGGTTTTTGGACGGAAAATTATGTAAATACTAATAGTGATACACTTTTGCGAGTTCATGTATTAAAATGCAAAAAAATTAAAGTACTCACTTGTCACACCCGACATAATTTAAGTACTTCTAGTGTTAATATTCTTTAATCTTATACCTTACAACATAGACTATCTTTTTTCTTTTTTCTTTTTTCACCATTAAAAAAAATAGTCATATGGGACAATAATGTCTAGGCAAAGACAATTCTTTCAATATTGTATTTGACAATGTGGGTTTAACCGGACAATAATGTCTTATCCTTTATGGGCTTTTGAAAATGCCATATATATATGGGCTTTTGAAATGTCATATCTTATATGAGCTTGGGCTGAGAGCAACCAAAATTACCAGCATGAGTCCTAGTCCAACTTTATTTATTTATTTATTCATATCCGTATAGCTTGATGTACATAATCAACCTTTTAATAGTATTTTTTCTATGCAAAAAAAAATGTTTATTTTTTAAAGAGGTCAAAGTTCCATATATTAGGTTCAAACCACATTATTATCTATAAAAAAAAAAATTAACACTTGAAAAAAACAGAATGGTCAACAACTAAGGACAGATGTTGGCATAACTTGATATAAATATAGCATATTCCTTACAAGACAAACTCTCATAAGAAAGGTTAATTTGGTCGCTATATACATATTGCATCAATCATATGTTTGTTTATTTTGAATCATTATATATATATGTGTACGTATATTAATTTTATTGAAAATTTTAAAGTGAAAGTGTGTGCACACAAACTGTACGTAGACACACTATCACTTAAAACAATTCAACAAAATTAACGATAATGTTATACATGCAGGATAGGTCATAGGAAGCTTTCACAAAATACATTGAATCGAATCACCAATTCACCATTGCAAAGCTGCATAGAAAGAGGACTGATCCGGTTCATTGAGCTCATCAACAATCAATTGCTCACTTCATACTTCATGTACGCTTGCTTAGCCGTAAGTTTTGTGAGTGTGTATATATATATATATATATATATATATATGTATATACACATGTATATATATACGCAGATATGTGTGAAATTTTCAATTCACTATGGAAGGCACTTTCATAATAATCAAGCTATTATATATGCAATAATACATATATCTTAATTTCTACCCACATGATGCCTTTTGCCACACACGCATAACATACATATCATTCTTAGTTAAAACTATATATATTTTTGCCATATTAACACCACATATACGTACATACAAAAAAAACTCTTTAAGAACTACATATATATATGTGTGTGTATATATGTATATATATCTTGAGAGCTTATTTATAAGATAAAGAATTTGAATAAATACAGATAAAGTATATATGTACCCAAATAATTAAGAAAACTAAGATTGACACTTCAAGAGGCACTTCACTTATATATTGATTAATTAAGCTATTAGATATGCAATAATACATATATCTAGTTGCCATACACACACCACATATACATACAAAAAAAAAAAAAAATTGTTTAAGAACTATATATATATATGTCTTGAAATATTATTTATAAGATAAAGAATGTGAATAATTAATACAGATAAAGTATATATGTCCAAATAAGAAAACTAACAATTAGTTGCTAGACTATTTCCTCTCCCTGAACATGAATAAAAACATTAGTAGTGTCCATGCATACCAGTCCTGTTAGCTAGCTAGCTATTTAAGTTAGGATATTGATCAATTTTGTAGTAGCTTTGCTAGAGACGAACCCTTTATATATTGAAGTTC
>QANX01005467.1:0-116696 GCA_003254975.1 Ochetophila trinervis
ACATTTAAATTTCTTTTATAAAATATTCAAATAAGATTTAAAAGATCGTTTAATTAGTCAGTAAAAATATATTTGAATTATCCGGCGACGTCTTAAATAGGGATTTGCTGCGGTTTTAAAACAATTGTCTAATTAGTGACAAATTGTGTCGCCAAAAAATTGAATCAACGCCGAATAATTTTTGCAAAAAAATGGTTAAGAAAAAAGGCGACGCGCGCGTCTCTAATTATAGGAGAAAAGGCGACGCGTGCGTCTCCGATTCTAGGAGAAAAGGCGACGCATGCGTTCCGATTCTAGGGAGAAAAGGCGACGCGAGCGTCTCCGATTGTAGGATAAATGGCGACGCAAGCGTCTCCGATTATATGAAAACAGGCGACGCGTGCGTCTCCGATTCTAGGACAAAAGTGCGCGTATTCTAGGAGAAAAGGCGACGCGAGCGTCTCCGATTATAGAAGAAAAGGCGACGCGAGCGTCTCCGATTGTAGGATAAAAGGCGACGCACGCGTCTCCGATTGTAGGAGAAAAGGCGACGCGAGCGTCTCCGATTGTAGGATAAAAGGCGACGCATGCGTCTCCGATTCTAGGCCAAAAGTGCGCGTAAACAATGAGAAACGGAGACACTTGCGTCGCCGATTTGATGAAGATACTGCGACACTTTCGTCGCGAATGTATAACGGTTATCAGCGACGCTGCGCGTCGCCTTAATCCTTATTTTACGGAGACGCAATTTAGATGTCGCGAATGTTTTTTTACTTTCGGCGACTCCCCTTTCGGCGACACATGAATTTACGTCGCCGTTTACAACTAGCGACGCTAGTTTTGCGTCGCCTATTAGGGTTTTTGGCGTAGTGGAGGTTTGACCATTATGTTATCTAATTCAAATATGACTTCTTTTTGTTTTTTATTTTTTGTTTTTTGTTTTTGTTTTGTTCGTACAATGGTGTTATGCTTTGCATTTTCAACAGTGTTCTTTATAAAATAATTTTTAAAATAATAAGTATTTTGAAGTATTTTAAAAATAAAAATGAATTTTTTTATCTAATTTCCATAGCACTCTTTATTATTATTTTTTATTTTCCATTTCTCTATAAATAATTACGATTTACCATTTTCCACTCCTGTTTCCCTCTCTATAATATAGTAGTTTTTGAAAAATGAAACTGCAATTAAAAAATATAATTATAATGTAGAGTAATAAGTGAATATATTAAAAGTTTTATAAATGAATTTTACTTTCTTACATTTAAAAAGTCAAGCACTATTTTTTATTTTAGTTTTTAATTTAAAAAATTCATTGTAATTATGAAAAAGAAATATGATTCTAATGAGAGTTTTAAAGTATCTGGAGATGCTCTAATTATGTGTTACGTAAGTGTTGTATACTAAAAGTTGGGGGAAGGTTATTGCGCAGATGAAGAAATTGGGTTTAACTTGGCCATATATGCCATGTGGTATTAATATTTCTTTCTTTGGATCCTCTGCCAATCATAAATGTTCTTTTGTGAACCATGTGGTATTACTTTTTCTATCTATATTTACATATAAATATTTTTATTTATTTAGTTACGTTTGAAGCTTGACATGCATTCTAATAGAGGTGGAATTGGGACTTTTTCAGGTTCAAGATGCCAAATACAAGACTTATTAAATTTTCATAAATGAACTAAGGCAAAATACATGTACTGATCTAACAAAATATTAGCCTTCTCATTACAAGTTATTTATGTCTGAGTAATAGTTCCCAAACCTAGAAAGATAAGAAGATAGAAGAAGTTTACGAGAATCAATCTTCACATAATGATTTTCCTTGTCTTTGTATTATTTCGTAAAGGTATTTATACAAAACATAAGCTAAAATCAATTAGCTCTGCTAAGCTCACTAACGCATAAAACTAACTAACAAACTCTTCACATGACAACCAAAACTGAGTGCTGACATGGCATGAAGAAAAAAAACTCAGTTACACTGACATGGCAATAGTATAACCAAAAAAGCAACTTATTTAACACACCTCCTCAAAATTAGGTTTGGGAATCAAATAAACTTAAAAGCATCTTTATTGGAATGTGGATTGCTAAAGTTAATATGACATATAAACAAATATAAATATTATTTTAAAAAAATGTGCTTCAATGATAGTGTCTATAATGAATGTCAAGCTGACGTAGCCTAGATATTGTCAAAATGAATGTCTACTTCTGGAGGCTCTATCAAACATTGTCAGATATTGTCAAAGTGAATGTCTACAGGATTACAAGCCAATGCTGCAGCACTCAGATTATCAGTCCAAACTATAGGAGCAAATAAAACACAATTCCAACTCACTGATAAGATTTCTTAACCAAAACAACTTAGAAGTAACATGAGCAATCGACCTATACTCAGCTTCTGTACTAGACCTTGCAATCACTGATTGCTTCTTGGATCTCCAAAAGATAAGATTTGATCCAAGAAACACTGCATAAGCACTTGTTGACCTTCGATCATCCATGTCACTAGTCCACTCTGAATCAGCAAAAGCATGAATAATAAATTTCTTTGAAGCTTAAATTTTAAGACCAAAATCAGCAGTACCCTTGAGATTTCAGAGAAACCTTTTGCAGCTTTCCCAATGATCAATAGTAGGAGCTTGCAAATATTGCCTTAGCTTGTTAACAACAAAACATATATATGGCCTTGTTATGGTCAAATATTGTAAAACTCCCACAACATTTCTATACATATATGGATTTTCCATAATATCACCAATTTTCAAAGACAAAGACTTGCTAGTCATAATCAAAGAAGGATAGCTATTAGCTTTTTCCATTTTGGTCTTTTTGAGCAAATCATGAGTATACTTTTGAGTAAACTGAAAAGGACTTTTGAACTCCAAAGCTAAAGTTGGCAATCTTTTTATAAGGTAAACAACTGCACTAAATGCTTCCCACAAATAAAGCAAAGGCATGTGAGCTTGGGATAGAAGACATATTCCAAACGCAACAACATGTCTATGCTTTCTTTTAGCTCTCCCATTTTGCTGATGAGTGTGTGGACAAGAATGCTTAAACAAAATACAAACGCTGTATAGAAATGGCTAAAATGATCTATACTCTCCACCCTAATTAGAGTATAGGCATTTCAACTTTGTTGAAAACAGTCTTCCTATCATTAACAAAAAATGTTTAAACATCCCAAGTGCTTCATATTTAAGTTTCAAAAGATATAACTGTGTATATCTTGAGAAATCATCCATAAAGTGAATGTAGTATTTAAACCTTGTTTAGAAGTTGTTGGAGCAAGACCACAAATATCAGTATGGGCTAATTCAAAAGGAGCTATGGTTCTTGTTTGAGAAAGAGGAAAGCTACACATATGACAGTTTCAATGTTGACAAGCTTCACAAAAACTGAGGTATTATGGACATTAAGTTATGGTTCATCTAGAGAAATTACTTTCTTCATCACTAAGGAAGAAGCATGACCAAGTCTTTGATGCAAAACATCCAAAATAACACCATTCTTATTAGACAGAGCAATTTACCTTTATTGTCATATCCATTTTCAGTAAAAGAGTCATCAACAAGCTTACACACTTCATCAATAGATGTACACGATTCAGAATTATCAACAGATGTACACAATTCAGAATTATCAACAGATGTACAAAATTCATTATTCATACTACTAGCAAGATCATCTGGTGATTTAGAGTCCAAAATCCCATATAGAAATGAATATTTACTATTATTTATATCGGACTTAGAAGCTGAAACAGTAGCTAAATTTGTCTTCAACTTGGCTTGACCAGCATCTAAAATCCATTTTGTAGCCTTTTGATATGGAAATTGAAACTTGTATAATCCTTCTTCAAGAGCTCCTCTAAAAACAACTTGACCAATCTTATTTTCCTTTATTAAACAATGAGTTTCATTAAAGTCAACAAAACCACTGTTGCCCAGAGTTAACTTTGAAATACTCATTAAATTATTTGCAATATTAGGAACAACCAAAACTCCTCTAAAGACCAAAATATAGTTAGGAAAATCGACTGAGTTAATAAAGACATTACCTAAGCTTGCAATGTCAAGACTTTGACCATTTCCAACCTGCAACTTGTTTCCTCCGGTGTAAGTGGTATGTTGTGACAGATTGTTCCCATTTGAAACAACATGATTTGTTGCTCCAAAGTCCAAATACTAATTTGGATCACCAATTAAGATAGGAGTAGCAGCAAAATTTGCAGAAAACTGATCGAAAGTGCTTTGACAATCTGTCTTACTAGTGATACTATCAACAAGACTTCCAGAGTTGATTGGAGGTAAGGACAGAGTGGATTAGTACCAAAATTGGAAGGAAAAAACATGTTTGTATTTGGACTATAACCAAATGGCACTGCAGGTCAAAAGCCTGGATGGTTCTGGTTCACAACAGTAAACCCTTGCAGACCTGAGTTATACCTAATTCCCTTGCATCATAGGTCCATGAACTTGATTAAACTGAGCCTGAATTCCTTATGGAACAAAATTTTGTCCGCCATATCCAGATCCAAAACAAAAATTATTACCACTATTATTAAGACCAAAACTAGAGTTCTGAAAACTTCCAAAAGAATTATGAAACACAAAACTACCAGAATTATAGTAACTTACATTTGCAGTATGTCCAATTCTATGACATATTTGACACTGTGGCCTAAAATTCCTACCACCTCTTCCTCTACCTCTACCTCTACCTCTACCTCTTCTAGTAAACTCCTCTCAATTGTCATCAAAATTTGTCTTTTCATAACCACTATGATCAAAATTGTTGCTATGGTATTGCTATCTGAATGTTGTGGTTTAGTACCAAAACTTCCAAAAGATGAAAAACCAGACATAGATGATAGAGTAAAATTTAATTGCAATTGATTATTCATAGTTAAGGCTAAATTTGCATAATAAAACAATGCTAAGGTATTGCGTTACTTAAGTTTAGATTCATAGTGAACAAGATAGCTTTTTACCATTTCAATACTTGACAACGGATGTCTACTTGTGTAGTTCACAAAAACTGTTTCATATTCAGGCCCCAATGCAGTCAAAATACACATTACAAGTTCCTTTCAAAATACATTTGTTGAACTTTTCTTCATTGTTTGAAGTTTACTTCTGAGTTGCAACATAGAAACTTCAAATTTAGGAGCATAAGTTTCTTTAATAGTAACCCAAAGCCTTCTAACTTCATAATGTTGCTAGGAAACAGAGACACAGTAATAAGGACCCAAACACTACTGAGATAAGCTTTTCAGCTTGATCCGCCATTGTTGTACATTCTAGATCTTTCAATATCTACTATGACACCGTGATAAGATTTCAGGAATAAAGAAAACCTAGAAAGAAAAAAAGATAGAAGAAGTTTATAAGAATCAATCTTCACGTAATGACTTTCCTTGTCTTTGTATTATTACATAAAGGTATTTATACAAAACATAAGCTAAAACCAATTAGCTTTGCTGAGCTCACTAACATTGAAAACTAACTAACAAACTCTTCACGTGATAACCACAACTGACTGCTGAAATGGCATGAGCAAAAACAAACTCAGTTACATTGACGTGGCAATAGTATAACCAAAAACGAAACTTATCTAACAATTTGAATATTATTTAAGCTAATATTGCTTTAAGAATATTATTTTTTCAATACATGTGGAAGGTTTTATTTAAGAAAGTGGAGCTTTCAAAATATAGAATTTTTATGGTTTTTTTCTTTTATCCGTTTGACATATATACACATATTTAATATATGGTTACGACATTCCGTGATGATGGTTTATTATAAGGTTTGGATGATTTGGTTAATTAAAATTATGTTTATTTATTACTGAATTATGTTATGTGATTATTTCCTTGGTTACATAGTCAATTTGTTTAATTGTTCATTTATTAAATTTAAGGTTTTATATTTTATTTCTGCCAATGAGTTTTACATATTAAATACTTTGGGAATACTAAGTTAGGTTTTGTGAAATAATTCTGCCAATGACGTCTTAAGAATCGTCGTCAAAAGTCCCAAGCAACCACGACGAGCAAAGACCATCGTCTTTAGTAGCCATTAAGACGGTTTTTTAGTATCGTCTTTTCATCCACATCACGTCAGATCCACGTGGGTAATTCACACATAGACGATAGGCAAAACGTGTCGTATTAGAATCTGACATGGCAGAATGTGCATCGTGTTTGGTTGGCAGACGATGGACAAAATGCATTGTAAAACATCAAAGACGTCATCTATATCATCAAAGATGACGTACAATGTGCGTCGTCCATATCATCAAAGACGACGCACAATGTGCATCATCATATCATCAAAGACGACGCACATTGTGCATCATCTATATCATCAAAGACAATGTCCAGTGTGCGTCGTCTATTCCCATAAAGACGACCCTGCATGTGCGTCGTTTATGATATTTTTTTCAATATTTTTAATTTATTATATTATTATTTTTTTGCATTTTTTTTTAGTTTTTCTGAATTATATTTTAGGGTTTCAAATAAATATATTTTCTGAACAATTTAATTGATGAATTGGATAAAAATTTATAAAATTAAAATTAAAAAAAATTAAATGTTATATATATTAAATAAAATAGTACAATAATAACATTTAATTTACATAATATTCAATCGACATTGGATAATAATTTTTCTGGATTAGAAATTATGTCGATTAAATATGTAGCACATTCATCTTTGAATTCGTCTAGACAATCTTGCACCCAAACGGCATTATGGAACTGTTTAAGAAAAATATCATATTTTAGACATTAAATATATTTAACGTAAGAGAGTATAACTATAGATATAAATAAGACAAATAATAGCTCATTAAGCTTACCATATTATGAAAAGACTTTGGTGAGGTAAAATCTCCGTTCATATTTAAAATTTCTCCCATGATAATGTATATATAGTATGCACATTCAGTCTCACCCGGTTGCAAAGGAGTCTACAATTGAATTTGAACAAAAAATTCAAATACATATATATGAATGAAATTATTAAATTAAAAAAATAGTAAAATGTAGTATTTTGACTTTTATTTCATTTGTGCTTGGCCAAACCAAACTACTCTTCTTGGATCTTCTAGTCTTTGGTCCATTCTACATTGTAAAAGCTCTTTTCCATATAGCATAAATGAAAATAGTTAAAAACATTTAATATAATTAATAAATGTAAAAAAAATAATTAAAATTAATTACCTATTAATCATTTGTTTAAAATTCGCACGGACACCTGATTTAATAAAGTCAAAAAACCAAGCAAATCTCTCAAATGGATTGACAACGCTGAGCATCCAGTGACCAATAATAAAAAAATAAACATTTATATAACATTTATTACACTAAAAATGAATTAGTAAAATGGAAAAAAAAAACATTACTAACATTACTAATATTACTAAAAATGAATTAGTAAAACACTTACGAGTGGAAATATGGAATCAACCATATTTTATGGTCAGTGCCAGTGCTTTTCCATTTATTAAAAAATTTTATAGCCCCACTTTCTATATTTCCTTTCTCTTCCATAGCAGTTGACCGTGGATCAATGAATCCAAAAAAGATAAATTTTCCACTTCTTTTCATTTGTTCTTATAGCAGCCTGAAAAAAAAATAGAATGACAAACATAGATATATAAAACTTTGAAAATATAATAACATTTAAATTGGGAAAAAAATAAATTAAAAAATAATATAATAACCTCATGTATACTAGGATGCAATCGATGGTAAGCATGTCCATCTAACAAAATGCATCTATGTCATCTCTGCGCACCACTGCAGATAATTCATTGCCAACCATGCCACTTCCCATCTTAATTTCAAGACCAAAATCTTGGTCTTGGATACCTAAAACTATCATGGCTAAGAGTCGAACTTTTGGAGGCAAGCCAGCATAAATATTTTCTCCCCCACTCCTTTGTCGCATTGCAGACGATTGTGACTGACGTGACCGAGGGGTACTGTTCAAGTCAGACTCAACAACTGACATGCCTTTAGCAGCTTTTTATGCATCTTGTACCTACAAACATTGTTAACAAATTAATCTCATTTTACAATATTTAAAACTATGAGAAATAACCAAATAAAATTTAACATCAATAATTACCTCGTCTCCTGGTAAAATGACCAAAGATTTTGGCCACACACAAAACAAACCCAAGGCTTCTCCTACTGAGACTATGGCATAAGAAGGGATCTGTAGTTGTGCTAGAGGATCAATCACCACATGCACATTAACACGGACATTCTCATAGCCTAACTGCACTCCGTGGCATATAGCTTGAAGATTGGTCGTAGGAAACATCCTTCCTTTTGCTACTATATTATCAGGTGTGCCCATAGAAAGCATGCAATCTAGACCCTAAACCATATAAGAAAAAAAAGATGGTGCGATAAGATTATCAGCAGGTGCATGTGCTGGTGAAGGTGTTCTGACATATACCTCTACATTAGGAAAAGTTACCCAGATGTTGTTAACAAATTGATCTGACATCATCTCTAGAAATGGATTGGCTCTAAAGTTCGGCCTCATGTCTGCCATATGTGAACTAATCACATGTAAGTTCTCCCTCACCTCCATAACAGTCTGAGTCAATGTAGCCATCTGCATATCTTTTTGGGTCATCTATTGTTCTTTTGCAGCTAATTCTCTTTTCAACTTGTTTATTTCTTCTTTGATGGCATGTTCTTTTCCCTTCCGTCCTAAACTCGATCTTGGGATGTGCCAATACTCAATTGGAGTCACATTATGACCCACTGCCCTAACTCGACATCTGCGCTCTGGAAACCCCAATGAAGCTGTCAATATATCATTGGGTGTGCCCAATGATGCATCAAACTCTCCTTGAGCATGCTGGTCTAGCAACTCGTCTTGCAATTATTAATGTTATATCAGCACAATCAATTATTACACAAACCAAATTTCAGATTTTATAATATTGAAAAAATTTCTTACAATTTTTTCTCCAACTTCAGCAACTTCTTCAGATTTGTATTTTCCTGCCTTGTCCATATGGTCCTTCTTCCACAACACCTCCCGTAGCACCCGCTCGCTACTTCCGGTCCTCAGTTTCTAATATTTTAACCAAATGTGTTAATCACAACATAGCACCAAAAGCCAATACTAAAATAATATATTAATTATGTAATATTAATCTTTTATCTAATTAAATAAATTAATATACATCTTTATACTCCAACAGAGCATATCGTTTACAAGATAAAGTATGATTATATTTATTTATTTTCCTCAATTCAGACCACTTTTTGTGAAAAATCTGCATACATATATATATATAAAGTTGTCATCTTAAGTAATTATAAAAAAAAATTGTCAAATACAATTGAATAAGTATATAGATAAAGTAATTACCTCCCACTTCGGAGTCATTCGCTGTGCAACAAACTGACCCCATGCTTCTTGTGTAATGGAAGTATAGCCCTCTGGAAGATGATCTAAAACATCTATTTGCTCCGATTCAATATATGGATGAACATGATATGTACATAAATTGCTCTTGAACTTCCTCCATTTTTCTGAGCAATCTTTTAACTTCTTTTTCTTCAGAGATTCATCTTTTTTATAATATTGCTGCACATGTAAAAAAAAATTGGTTAGATATACATAGTAAGTTAAAGTACACTTTGATATTTAATATAGAAAAACTAAAAAACTTACCAATATTGACTCCCCCAGAAGCTGTTTCAATTCATACAGCACAAGACTCCAATTCCTATAACTAATAGGAATTATATTTCTAGTTTGGATACCCTCATAATTTGCTAGATCTACTCCAGCGCAATTTACTCCAACTCCAAACTCATTATAAACTACTTCTTCATCTTTGCCCGCTGTTTTCTGTTTCCATATTCTACTTAACACGGATGGTCCTCTAGTCTTTTTTCACGGGGCTGCCTGCATCATTATGACCATCGGGGTCATTATTTGGTGGCCCCGTAGAATCCATCAATCTCTATAGGAATATTATGTAATTAATTAATCACAATATAATTTAAATAGATTTTATTAATACACAATGTAACTCCTAAATAACTTTTTCACAATTTAAATAAATTAATATAGTATTTAATTTAAATTGTCAAAAAATCACAATATAACCTAATATAGATTGTATTAATTGTGTAGATTTTATTAATCACAATAACTCATAAATAGATTTGATTAATCACTATATATATAACATTTTATTAATCAAAAAATCAAAATATAACATAAATAGATTTTATAACTCTTAAATGTACAATACAAATTATTTATTTGTCCTATTTTTTATCCATGTTCCTCTACAAAAACTACGAACACAAATTTCCTCATAATCTTCATCAACTTCAATATGATCATTTAGCAAGCACAAAGCAAATGGAGAGTGAACCATAGCACCATCTAGAAATGAATCTATTCCGATGGAGTTATCTCTCATGTCCTTGTAATGAAGGGGACTTAAAACACCGGACCACTGTGAGTTGCTAGGATCATCAACATAAAAAACTTGTCTTGCTTATGAAGCCAAAATAAATGGATCAGATTTGTGGCCAAGGTTTTGTAAAGTTGACACATGTTTGTTGTCTACCCAATCACATTTGAACACTGGAATTCGGAATTTGATGTAATCAACATCCCAGATTTCAACCAAAGTAACCATAGAATGCAAAATCACAAATAACTAGATTATCATCCTTTGCACTTGTATATTGCATTGTATTTTCAACCAAACTTACTCCATTTTTTTTGGATAACGCGCTTATTATCCGGTTCAATAGTATGAAACTGAAATCCATTAATATCGAATCCTGAATATGATATCACATCAAATTGCAGTCCTAGTGCTATCCACCTCAAAGCTTCAAACACTTTATTTTTTTCCTTCATTCAGCTCTTTCAGAATCTAATAAAATGATTTATAAAGTCAAAATAATATTCATGTTTATATACAACCGAGCATATATGTCAAAATGATAGAGAAAACAACTTACTTGATCCCTAAACCATTTGATAAAGGTCCAATTTTGCTCATTTTTGAACCACTTTGGTTTTTTGATTTTCTTACAATTATCTGACCTCATGACATTCATATGCTCTCTGCAACATGCCAACATGCCAAGTTTGGTCAAAGTAAGTGTTGTACCCTTAATTAAATAATTATAGTAACAGTAACTTACTCGAAGTAAGGTTACACTTCGGCCGTATTCGAAAGTATATAAAAATAAACTTGCTCCCAGAGTTCTTGATCAATTTTCATGTTCTTCCCACCCTTTAAGGGATCACCAACATCTTCATCCATACATTGTTGTTCATACCGACCGAGTGGGTTCTCTATTGATGCCAAGTCTTTCTGATACTCACTGGAAAACTCTATGGCTTCTTCAGCAATGTAGTTCTCAACAATGCAACCTTCTGGTCAATTGTGATTTTTGACAAATCCATTTAACACTTTCATGTATCTCTCAAATGGATACATCCATCGGAAGTAAATCGGTCCACACAATCTAACTTCTCAAACCAAATGTATAGTCAGATGAATCATTATATCAAAAAAATATGGGCAAAAGTTTTTTCCAACAGACACGATGTGGTTACAATCATGATTTGGATAATATCCAACTTCGCAACTTCTATCTCATTTTTGCAAATAGAATTGAAGTAGAAACAAAATCTTGTAATTGCATATCTTACATTCTTAGGAAGAAATGATCTTATCAAAACAGGAAGCAATTGTTGCATCAATGTATGACAATCGTACAATTTCATACCATTCAATCTTAAATCTTTCATCAAAACAGTATTTCTAAAATTCGATGAATAACCATCCGGAACTTTTATATCAACCAAAGATTTACAAAATTTCATTTTCTCTTTCTTAGACAAAGTGTAGCAAGAAGGCGGAAGATAAGTCATTTTCTCTTCTACCATAGGTGCTAAATCTTTTTTCAAACCCAATTCTACCAAATCAAATCGAGCATTAAGTCCATCATTTGTCTTTCTAGGAATGTTAAGTAAAGTTCCAACGATACTCTCACATACATTTTTCTCAATGTGCATGACATCTAGATTATGTCTTACATATAATGATTTCCAATATTCAAGCTCAAAGAATATGGATTTTTTTTCCAAGAACATCTATTAGTAGCAGTTCATTTACATTTATTTCCATGATCAAACGTCATAGCATCAAGTTTCTTAAGAATTTTTTCTCCTGTCATAGGTAAAGGAGTTGCACGAAACTCTTGCACACCATTAAAAGCCTTCTTTTGCTTTCGAAATGGATGATGACTACAAAAATCTTTTATGTCCACAATAACTGATTTGCATCCCATGTTTCAAACTTTGGGCACAAGTGTCTTCACTACAAATCGGACAAGCAAAATAACCTTTGACGGCATGACCAAAAAAGTCACCATATGCTGGAAAATCATTTATAGTCCACAATAATATTGCCTTCATTGTGAAGTATTGTTTCCTATAGGCATTCCAAGTATCAACACCTTCAACCCACAACTTTTTCAGATCATCAACCAATGGCTGCAAATTAACATCAATGCGTTCACCTGGTTGGTGTGGTCCAGAAATTAAAAGAATCAACATTATAAACTTCCTTTTCATAAGCATCCATGGGGGAAGATTATATGTAACTATTAGTACTGGCCAACAACTGTATTTACTACTCATATGCTTGTGCGGGTTAATTCCATATGCAACAATTCCAAGCCTTAAATTCCTAGATTCATTCTCAAACTCAGGCCATAATTGATCAACCAGCTTCCACAATGGAGAATCTACAGGATACCTCAACTTCCCAACTTCAGCCTCCCTTTCATTTGCATGCCAAGTTAAAGTATTTGTCGTGTCAATACTTTGAAACATCCTTTGAAAATGGGAAATGGGTGGAAAATACCATAAAACTTTTTCTGGAACCTTAACATGCTTACTTCCATCATCATTGGACTTCCATCTAGATTATCCACACATAGGACAAGATTCAAGCTTTTCATATTGTTTTCTATACAAAATACAATTTTTCGGGCAACAATGTATTTTTTCATAATTCATACCCAATGCAGTCAATGTTTTTTTCACAACATACATAGACTCTAAAAGAACATTATCAACCGGCAACATTTCCCTCAATAATTTCAACAATTTAGAAAAACTTTTGTCAGAAAATCCATATTTTGATTTCAAGTTGTACAATTTGACCAAAGTTGATAATTTGGTCAATTTTGTACAACCTAGATACAAAAGTTTTTCTGCATCCTCCAACAAACTCTTAAATGCATCTGGATTATCCACAAAGTTGTCACATGCAGCATACATCATGTCAATATTATTGCCGACAACATCTTCATCATCTTCATCTATGCCCACATTATCATCAACTTCAACATTCATTCTTCTAGATTTTATAAAATATATTTTCTCTTCCAAATCTTCTCCGTGCAAAATCCATCTACTGTAACTTGTATCAAACCCTTTAACAAACACGTTTCCTCTAACTTCTTCAATAGTGTGAATGTATAAATTCCCACATTCTAAACAAGGACATGAAATTTTACCATCACTATTCATACTCTTCTCACTAAATTTTATAAAGTTATTCAAACCATCTTCAAATGCTTTTGTTCTCCTATCCATTGTTATCCATGATTTATCCATCTTTATATAAACCTACTCAAAATTAATATACGACAACATATTTTTATATCTAATAAAACTAAATACAGAATATTAATAATTATGTTGAAATAATAAAATAAATTATGTTATATATTTTAAAAATCCCTAGACATGGTTATACACGCCGCAAAATGTGCATCGTCTTTATATATTTTAAAAATTCACGGACCAATGTCCATTGTATTTGCATATATATATATATATATATATATTGTAGTAATTCATATTAAATTAATTACATGCATAAACTACATACTATTATGACATACCAATGTCCATCATATTTGCATATATATTACCAATTATGCATCGGAAAATTACCACAAAAATACTCCAAATATGCATAAATTCCGAAAATAAAAAACTTAAAATCAACCATAAAAAAGCATCTAATGGAACTAAAACTCAAAGAATCTCTTACATATAGCAAAATAACATGATTATAGCTTGTTTTTTAGACAAATAGCGAAAAAATCGGCTTGGGTCCGAGAGGAGACACTTCTGCGCCGTTGTGGGATGTTTTTGGGCTTGAGAAGAATGAAAAAGAAAGGGAATAGGAACCCTATTAACCTAAGCAAAACGAGGTCGTCTAAACTGAAATAACTCAAACGACGACATCTAAGGGCTTTAGACTACTCACATTGTGCGTCGTCTTTGGTATCATCCACGACGAACATTATGCATCATGAAAGGTGCATAGATGACGCACAATGTTCGTCGTCATTGGTATCATCCTCAACGCACATTGTGCGTCGTGATAGGTGTATAGACGATGCACAATGTGATCGTATTTGGCCACTAATAACGACGAGCTATAGATGACGCACAATGTGCGTCATTGTTGGTCACTATTTACGACGGACTTTGTTAGTTGTTTTTGGAACCCTAAACGGTGCTGTTTTGTTAAAGACCGTCTTGTTTTATGTTTTTAGACAACGTTGAAAAACCGTCGTCTTAAGTGACCATGTCGGCGCCACGTAGATTTTACATATTTCTTATTAAGTGCAATGACACAGTTTTTTGTGCTACGTTATAAGTATTTATTTTTAAGACAACGTTTTACCATTTGTTCATTGTCTTTGTTTAAAAACAAAATTAGTAAATATATATTACTTCAAATTCCGTCGTCTTTGATATTTAATACAACATTAGTCATAAAATACGTCATAAATACTAATTTAATGATCGTCATCTAATCAGTATTTTTCTTGTAGTGAAACCTACGAAAAATCAATTCAAACATATCAAAAATCAATTTGCAACTACCAAAAAAATCAATTTACATCTATCATTCTCTATCTGTAAATACATACATTCTCTCTTTCACAATCCACTTTTCATTTTCAATTCTCTTTTATATTCTTCTTGCCTTCTATTTAGAAAGAGTTTCAGCTGCTATTCTAAATTATTCAGCATGAATTCTTTAAAAATAAAAAGAATGAATGAAATACTCATCCAAAAAGGAAAAAAATTCCCAACTATTCATAGATATTCTTTATTTTTTTCTCTTCAATGTAGCTGATACTCTTTCAAAATAAAAGCAAAAGATGAAATATTTTTTATCATTACTTTCTTTAATTTGATTGACCAACTACATATTGTTGATTTATGTGCCTCGGGTAGTTCACCTACCTAAATATCAATTATTTCATTCTTAGTACACTAAATGCGGGTCCAAGCTAGATGTCACAAACTAGCAACCAAACCGGTTCCGACTTGGACAAGGCTCGCCATCATCTTTTCACTTGGCCATTTCCCATTTGCTGAGATCGATGGAGAATTTATGTTAGAGATTGTTTGTTATGTAATGTGAATAACTGTAATAATATTATGTATTTGTTATCCAAAATTTGTTTGTAGCAATACTATATATATATATATATATATATTCTTTTGTAGCATATAGAGAAGCCCTTTAGGAAGATTTAATATAATATAATATCATTCAATAAACAAGGTTCAATAAAATAATCTAATATAATACCATTTAATAAACAAGATTTTATTTAAAGTTATATGAATCAAAATATTTAAAATTAAATAAATATTTTGATAACTCTAACATTATTAATATTCAAAATTTTACAATTCCTAAATCAATTCATTTATAACGCAAACTGTTAAAAGTTTCATTTTCAACCCACATGACATAATAAATGAATTTTCTGTTTTTTCTTCCATTCGAACTCACCATTTTAACCATTTAAAGGGGGAAAAATATCAAATTCTCACCTTTCCGAACATCAATAGCGACACAAGTCGTCAGTGAAAGCTTTTTGCGATGAGTAGTGGCACTAAAGCTTATAACACCAATGTCGAACAACAATAGCGATGCAAGTCATTGCTGAAAGCTTTTCGCGGCGAAGTGCTTTGCTAAAGCATTTAGCGAAGCTCCACGTCGCTAAAGTATTTAAAAATTAAAATAAATAGCAATGAAATTCATCGCTACATATTTTTAAATTCTCTATAATTTTTTCCAATTAATTTTTCACTTGATGAATCTACCATCTTGAATTAAATACCTCATTTAATTTCATCTCCCAACTCTTTATTATTTTTCTTATAGCTTTCATTTTATTTCTGCTTGATATTCTTCGTTTCCATTTTCTAGACCATTTTTTCTCCACGGAATCATCATACCAAGCAGAAATTGGCATCATGATCACTATGTTATATTGCAAGTATGCTTACACACATATATACAATAGTACTTATTTTGTTGGAAGCTAGCAGTTTGTATTTTTTTATTAATTAATATTTATTCATGAATGTGTTTTTTGTTTTGTTTTGTTTTGTTTTGTTTTTGTTTATTTTTAATATATAGGTAATACTAAGGTTATTGCATTAATTTAAACGATTGCAGAATTGATAAATCATAAATAAAAAAATTTGGATAGACAATCAGATTAATTTGCCAAAGGTGTGAATGGATTTTTAGAGTTTACTGTGAAAAATGTAAGTAATTGTAATGTCGTCCGGTGTCCTTGCATGAAATGTAGAAATTTAACGTTGTATTCTCTTAAGGACATAAAATGTCTTATATAGTGGAACGAGGTTGATAGTAATTACCATCGATGGATTTGGCATGGTGAATCTATAAAATCTAGATATAGTGCTTGATGAAGATGACAGTGGTAGTAAGGAAAATGTGGAATATAACAACATTGAAATGACTCGTGATGCCTTTGATAATTTTGACAGCGATATTCCAAATAATCCTAATCAATTTTTCTATTTGTTAGAGGATGTAGAGAAACCTTTGTACCCAGAACAAACCAATTTTGCTAAGTTACCAGCTGTTGTCAAATTGTATAACTTGAAGGGAATATAAGGACTACAAGAGCTTTGATGCACTGTTGAAGTTATTATATGAGATGCTACCTTGTGATAATCTTTTGCCAACATCTATTTATAATGTCAAAAAGACTCTAAGTGCGTAGGAAATGAAGTATGAGAAGATACATGCTTGCCTTGAAAATTGTATTTTGTTTAGAAAGCAATATGCATATCTGAGCCTATGTTCTAAATGTGGATCATCTAGATGGAAAATTGGAGAAGATAACATTGTTACCAAAAAACCTTTTAAACTTTTATGGTACTTTCCACCTATTTCATGTTTTAGAACGATGTTTTATAATATTTCGATTGCTAAGAATTTGACATGGCATGCAAATGAGAGAAAGGCTATAAGAGACAAAATGCAACACTCATCAGATTCTCCAGCTTGAAAATTAGTTGACATTTTTTACCAGACTTTGCAGCAGAAGATAGAAATCTTAACTTGGTATTGCAATAGATTGAATGAATCTACATAGTTTATAAAGTAGTGTGTACATTGTTTGGCCTGTGATCACAGTTGTGTATAATCTTCCTCCTTGATTGTGTATGAAGCGAACATCTATGATGTTAACTCTTCTAATTTTTATGCTTGAACAACCCAGCAACTGAATCGGTATATACTTGAAGCAGTTACTTGAATACTGGAATAAGTTATGGGACTAGGGCATTACAACTTTTGATACTTATCGCCGGGAGGAGTTCACTTTAAGGGCAATGTTGTTATGGATGATAAATGATTTTTTTGCTTATGAAAACTTCTCCGGTCATGCACCGAAAAATGAGTTTTGTAGGGCATAGAAGATTTCTTCCTCCAAATCATCCTTACAAGAAGCAAAAAAAAAGGCTTTCAATGGGTTTCCAAATTTGGAGCCTTTGATACCATTAAGCAAAGAGGAAATATTATCTAAACTTACTACATGTACTTTTAATGACACACGCAAAGGTAAAAAAAAAAATTGTGGGGTGTTGTGGTATAATTTTGATTAACTCGCAAGTGCACGAATCAACAAGTAATAAAGTGGATTTCTAAGAGAAAACCTATATTGATCCCACAAAGAATATTGTCTCTAGTACTGAATTTAAAGCAATTATTAAAATTAAAAGGAATTTGTTTGTTGAGTGATTGAGTGATTGTTGAGTAACAAAGCATGAAATAAAAGCAATATTAAAAAGTGAACAAGGCAGCCAGCAAAGTAATTCAAAGTTTTGATTAAATAAGGATTATGACATCACCACTATTACTCCTATTTAGCCCTAATGCATTATAGATTCATAGGTTAACCCTCCTTTGACCCTGAGTGACTAAAAGTTGATTCCTCTATGCATTCTAATCTAGCAAGCACAAGGTATTTAATTATCCCTAATCCAAATACTGAAATTTAAGCCCTAAGACATGCAAACCGAATATGTTCTTGTCAAAGTTGTCACTAAGGCATGCAATATTCCTATAACCATGTATTTCATTGTCCATCAATATTATATTCCTTATTCCTAAATCAATATAATAATTGATCTATCCACCTTTTCATGGAAGCATTAATAACTACAATGAAATAGTAACCATAAACATGAATCAAACTAAATGCATTAAACACTAAATAGTCATAATAGGGCTACATCATAATCCTCATAGAAAATTAGTTACACATGTTCTCACAACTATCCATCAAATAATTAAGAGACAACATAGATTAAATAACAAAAAGAATAAGAGTAAAGAATCAAATCCAAAGTTGATGGCTGCTGGATTTTAATCCTCAATCTTCTCCTCTTGGCTTCTCCAAAATATGATCCAAAATCACAAGGTTGATTCCTCCAAGGTGCTGGCCGAATGTCTCCTCCTTGATCTTAGCTTTGTGTAGCACAACTTCTCTATGTGAGAACCCTTAAAAACTGAATAAAAACCTAGAAAACACTAATGTTGCCGTGAGAATGAGGAAGTGAGGTCAGCAGTGAGGGCTGTAAGATGTGTTGGTGGTAGTGAATGTGAATGTCTCAATGTTGCATGGTATTTATAGGAGAGGTTTAACCCTAGAATCCTTCTCAAAATTTAGATAATATAGGAGATAACATATTTATCTAATCTCTAGCTCCTATATTTTCTCTATATGGCTGGCCATCCTAGGGTATTGTAGTCTTTGGTACCTCCCATTCACACTAGGATTAGGAAACAATTCATATATATCCCTTTAGGAATCCAATTCAACTCTAATTCCAATTCCTTTTCCTAATTATTATTCCAATTAATATAATTAGAATAATTTGACCTTCCATGTGGCATATGATGTGGCAAAATTCGTATACATGGCTGGAGTGTGATGACATGGCAGTCCAATCATAGATGTAATCCTAGTAAGCATAGATACTTTCCTTTTATATCACCAGTGTCCATCAGCATATTCCAAGCACACTTTGGATGACCAAATGAACTCAAAATTCAATGATTCTAGTTGTAAAAGTCAGGTCTATGTCTTAGATTTCCAGGAACATATTGTTTGCACAATTTAAACATCTGGAAGACACTCAAATTCCAATTTCTCTGAGATAGTGTAAATCTGCCGCAACTGATGAAATTGTTGATCTGGTAAATCAAACTAGTACTGATTGGCGGATCCAATTGCAATGAAACTATAATTTAAGCCTAGTGAATAATAAATCATTTGAAACTGGAATTACACAAAACCTTAAAGTGTAGCTCCATATATGATTTTCTCAGTAAATGTTGCACAGAAATACAGTAATTCAGTACTTTTCACTAACAATTAATTATAAACTAGCTAAAATTCAATATAAAAAGTGGTATAAAAACATTAACATTTTATGCCTATCAAATACCCCCAAATTGAACTTTACTAGTCCCTAGCAAAGAAAGAACTAAAAACACAACTCCTAAATACCAAAATACATTGATGAGGTTGCTTCAAAGATTGCATAATCATATTAATTCAAAAGTAATTTGCAAGTAATTATGCATCTCAACACCTTATCTTCTATTCAACACAATCATTACTTTCAAGTGTGTGTGTGAGTGAAATCAAATAATACATTCAATGTCATGTACTTAAATAAATCTACATTAAAAAGAGATTGAAAATAAAGACATGAACTACCATATGCTTGACTTAATTAAATAGCTCTCCACTTATGTATATCAATGCATTACCTTGAATCAATAGGACTTTATAAGCTTGTAATATAAAGGCTAAAGGATAATAGGTTAGAAGAAAGAAAATGACAGGAAAATAAAAATTCAAAGAAAGAAAACTTATTAATAATATGCTTATAAAACTTTTGTTTTCTCCTTTCAAAGATAATTTTCTTCTTCCCTTCCTTCAATCTTCACAAAACATCGCTCTTTCTTTCTTTTTCAACATCTTTTTTTCTTTTTCTTTTTTTTCACCTCTTTGAATATATATTTTTTCCTTTCTATTTTGTTCTTTTTCCTTCTAACCCCCAAATTGTTCTTTTTCATACCTTGCTCAAACTTCTTTCTCCACATCAAAGATACATAGTAGCCAAATTTTCACCAACAGCAACCACCCCCAAATTATCTTCTACTTTGCTCCACCAAATACAAATTTATAAGCATATATCAATTTCAACAAAAGCTCTCTTTAATAAATGTGTATAAGGTAGGAAAAATATATTTAGGCTCAAAAAGGAAAGTTGATGTGATTTAAAGAACAAAAGAGTCTAATATGCAATCAATTATGCATCCTAAAAATGGCTCAAACATGGTACTAATGGATAAATATTTCAAAGGTAGGCTAGAAATGCTCAAAGTTAAAACAAAAATGGCCTAAATCATATTCAAAGTAATGCATCTCTCTAGGATTTCGCCTCAAGGAATAATTATGCAAGTTCTAAAGTACACAAAAAATAATCACTCTAAACTAATGCAAATCTTCTGCAAAATACAATCAAAATCATGCATATCTAATAAAGTGCTCAAAATTGATTTTGAAAGTAATAACATGTGAATTTAACTTTAGGCATTAGAGAATACACAAACAATTCCACTACCTAAGAATCAATTTATTCACAACCATATTTTTATCATAGACTCATCAAAATATTTAGAAAAAACACCAAAAACAAAAAATTCAGCAAACAAAAAATAGAGTTTTAAAAACTAAATTTAAAAATTAAAGAAGAAAACTTTAAACAAAGAGAGAACCACCCCTAAATTAAGATGAACATAGTCCTCGATGTTCAAAACAAAGAATATAAATTAAATAAAGAGTAAAGGTAAAGAAAGCTTCAGCATTTGATGACATGCAATGAAATTGCAAACTTTAGGCTCATAAAAACTCCCTTTATGCCAATTACACCTTCTATGCCTCTCCTTTGATTTTTTCTTTTTTGACACATAAAAACACAAAACAAAACAACTAAAAAGAAATTAAAAATTAAAAATAAAAATAAAACTTATAAATTTTGGGTTGTCTCCCAAAAAGCGCTTGTTTCAAGTCTTTAGCTTGACTTTCTTGTTTAGCTCATCCAGGAGCAATTTATTGGTTACTTCCACCTCAAAAGCAACTCTTAATAAATGGTGATCCATGTGACCCTTTATTCTTTTTCTCACTTTTCTCTAACAATCTTGACTCCAAAGCCTCAATCTCATAGCACCTTTCATCTTTTGGATAAAGAGTGGGTTTGTAAATATTGAAGGTGACCTTCTTGTTACCAATCTTAAAGGTAAGCTTACCTTCTTGTACATCTATTAAATCACAACTAGTAGCTAAGAAAGGTCTATCAAAAATTAAAGGTACATCATCATCCTCATCCATAGCTAATACCACAAAATCCATGCGGAAGTAAAACTTATCGACTTTGACGATTACATCTTCAAGTACTCCCATTTTCTTCTTGATGGTACGGTCCGCCATGTGTAAAGAAATTGAAGTGGGCTTTACCTTTCCAAGTCCAAGCTTCCTGAAACAAGAATAAGGCATTAAATTTATGGAAGCTCCTAAATCACATAAAACATTAGAAAATTTAATATCACCATTGTCACAAGGAATAGAAAACCCCCTGGATCTTTTTATTTTGGTGGTAGCTTGTGCTGTAATATGGAACTATACTTGTCATTCAAAACTACCATCTCAAAACCTCCTAATTTGTTTTTCTTTTTCATAATTTCCTTTAAAAACTTAGCATAATTTTCTAATGTCCATCAACATATTCCAAGCACACTTTGGATGACCAAATGAACTTAGAATTCACTAATTCTAGTTGCAAAGTCATATATATGTCTTAGCTTTCCAAGAACATATTGTTTTCACAATTTGAACATCTCGAAGACACTTAAATTTCAATTTCTCTGAGATAGTGTAAATCTGCCCAACTAATGAAATTGTTGATCTAGTAAATCAAACTGGTACTGATTGGCCAATCCAATTGCAATGAAACTATAATTTAAGCCTAGTGAATCATAAATCATTTGAAAATGAAATCTCACAAAACCTTAAAGTGTAGCTCCAAATATGATTTTCTTAGTAAAGGTTGCACATAAATACAGTAATTCCAGCTTTTGTCTTTCATTTACTGAAAATAAAAAAATACAGTAATTCAGTACTTTTCATTAACAATTAATTATAAACTAGCTAAAATTCAATATAAAAAAGTGGCATAAAAACATTAATATTTTATGCCTATCAGATGACATTGAATATTGTTGGAAAAAAAGTCAATATTTTTGAATTTAATGTATTGGAAATATCTACATGTACGATATAACTTAGATGTCATGCATATTGAAAAAAATGTATGTGAAAATATAGTTGGTACATTGCTTAATATTCCAAGTAAGACAAATGATGGAATAAATGCTAGGTTGGATTTAGTAAAGATGGGTTTGTAGCTCGAATTGGCCCTATCGATAAATGGAACACGTACAGTTTTACTGCCTGCATGTTATACATTATCCAAGCAAGAGAAAACAATATTTTTTATGCTTGGCAGAGTTAAGAGTTCTAGATGGTTACTCTTCAAATTCTAGGAATATTATGAGAATAAAGGACTTGAAGCTAGTAGAGATGAAGTTCCATGATAATCACATATTGATGCAACAACTATTGCCTCTTGCAATATGTTCGGTGCTTCCTAAAAATGTGCTAGTTTCAATTGCAAGATTTTTTTTTAACTCCATCTATAAAAAGTCTATCGATATTGCTGCAATGGATGCCATCCATAATGATCTTGTAAGAACATTGTGCTTGATAGAGAAAATGATGGTTCGTAGTATTTTATGTTGAAGATCAACTTGATCCTTGTTGGTTCGTAGTATTAGCTCCACTACAACATGATGTATTTGTAGATATAGAAGAAAATGAAGACACTGTGATGGATCATAACCCATTTTCCAATCATCTTCCCAATATGGATGGCATTGATGTTAATTGTGATGAAGACTCCGAAGAAGTTTATGTTTATGATTATTGTGAATGGATATGGAAATGATACAATTTTAACTTTTTTTTATAACAATGATGCAATTTTAACTTTATTGATACAAACAGTTTGTTTGTATACAAGGATAAAGGATATGTCATTGATATTTGTAAGTAATTCCATTTTAATGGTTTTTATTTGTTAGCAGTTAAATAGTGAAGAAAATATTGTATTAATTTAAGTTTATAGACAGAGAATGATTTTATTAATCTGCAACAATTTTACTAAAATTGTTGTTGTGATTTGAAACAACAAGTTAGCAACAAAAATTCATCCTAAATTTTATTTGAAAAATAGTGACGCAATCTGTCAGATTAGGGAAATCCGTGATGCAATGCGTCGCTAAATGTCTTTTAACAATGCAATGTGTCACAGATTGCCCAAATTTATGGGCATGATTAATTTCCACGAACCTCTTCTTCTCCCCTTTAAATATCCATCTTTTGCCCCCCCCCCCCCCCCCCNCCCTCAAGTTGCCGAAATCTACCCTTTTTCCCTCTCTTCTTTCTCCTCTCCTCCTCCTCCTCCTCCTCTTCCCCCTCCTCCACCATGCCACCATCGAACTCTCCCTCTCCTTTTCCTCTTCCAAGCCGCCGCCAAGACCAAGCCTCCTTGTGAGTTACTTTCATTCCTTTTTTGGTCTCATATTATTTTTTTCATTTAGTTTTTGTGGGTATTTGATTTCAGATGTGTTTTGGCTTTTAGACATCAATATAGCATGATTTTGTGGATATTTGATTATTGGGGATTTGTGGGTATTTGATTATTGGGTACTTTGTGGATATAACATGTTTGGTCGTGTATATCATCCTTTTGGACGTCAACATTGTTGTTATGGTGTTATGTGGGTATTTGATGTTATGTTATTTAAATATCATATTTGATGTTATGTTATGTTATTTAATTATGTGGGTATTTGTCAACATGTTAAAAGTTGGACAATGTTTCTCCTGGGTTGAAAGAAAATGTATGGGGTGCAATAAAAGTATTAAAGTGTAATTTTTTTTATTTAAATTAACCAAAATCGTATGTTACAAAATTAATTAATTCAATTATTAAACATTGAAAATATTTTATGGGAATATTCTGGTAAGGATGACTTGAGCAGAAAGAAGATTTTGAAAGATTGTGACCGGCAGTGTAGGACGTTTAAACATTGGTTATATGACAAGTATGTGAGCCCATATTTGGCGACACCCAAGGTCTTCAAGCACACCCACCTATTCACAAGTACAAATTCATCATGCAATAACAGTGGGATAAATTTATCAACCACAGATTTGATGAAGAGTTCAAGGTAACAAATTAGCTAGTTTGGCATGTTTTCATTATGCCATTGTCATCTATATATAACTAAGCTTAAAGTATATGATTAAAAATTTCAAAAATTAAGTGTGGATCATTCTGCAAAAAGACAAGGGAACAAATATCCCATTGCCTTGGAAGTAAGGGATATATGCAGCTAGAGATCAACATGGTATGTTCTATTTATTAACAATTCCACGGTTATTAATTTGCATTTTTTATCCAAGATTAGTTACCTATTTATATTACTAAATTTACAGCAAGCTGAAAGAGGCACCACAAGACCAATAGATCATGAAGATCTTTGGATACGAGTAAGAACAAAGAAAAATGGAAAAATAGACAACTTAGAAATTGAGTCCATTGTGGAAAACATTGTGAGTTATTTACATAAATAAATTTATATATACTATATTTTATATGTATTGTCTATAATTAATTTCAAAATTAATTTTGTAGAATTCCCTGAAGAAGAATGCCACTGAAGGCACTCTTGATGCCTCTCCTCCAAATGATGTACTTACTCAAGCCCTTAGATCTGATGAGTATGCCAGTCGGCTTCGAAGAAAAAGAAAAAGCTTTACGATGAAAAATTATTTCAAAACACCGTGGCGAAGCACACAAAAAAAATAAAAAACAATCCAATGTAGATGACAAACTCAAGAGCCAAAATGCAAGGATTGAAAAATTGGAGCTTGTCCTCAGTGATTTGTTTGATGTTGTTTGAAAGAAAAGAGTATTGGAAAATATTGGTGATCTCACAACGTATGCGGTTTTGACCTACCACCATAGGCACCTAGACAGGCTTCACATGGAGAGGTAGGTTCTCGCAATACTCTAGTCAATGATGTTACCAATATGGTGACCCCATCTGCTTTTGCTACATCAGTTGTACCACCTACTGATCCTACACCTGTACAGCAAGAGGTACGTGTACCATTAATAAATCTTTAAGCTATGATCGTATTATTTCTTACAACATATTTATGGTTTCTAACATGTGTTTAAAATTTAGGACATTAAATGTGAGCTTACAAAAGGGACAAGAGATAATATCATGGCAACTAGAATTTTGACAATCGATAGTGCAGTGTGTCATAGTGTAGATCTGGAAACGGGCAATGTTAAAGTCTCTGTGGATGCAATGATTGATCTCTCTACGTTGTTAGACGTACCATTATTTTTCATGGTCCATGTATGTAAGGCAAAAGGGGCATTTGTGGTGCGGCTTCGAATACTTGTTAGTCTACCATCCGGTGATAATAATTTATAAAGTTGAAAGTAATTGCATAATTAATTTTTTATTTTTTTTGTGATACTAACATGTATTTAATTTTTCTTGTAGGAATATCGGAAGAGGAAAGCTCGAAAGGCAAACAAGTGGTTGCAATCAAATCAAATAACTCACATAGATCTCAAAGGTTTCTATCAGTACCGCCTGAGTCGGTATATACTGATGCTAATGATGTCGGCTTACTGGAACTTAGCCCTGCACTACTGGAGTTGTTAATGCGCATCGACCTTTATGACTATAATGTCATTTGGTCAACCTTCTTATCACTATCCATTATGGGATATGAAATATGGATATCCATATCGAAGAAAGATATACATGATTTTTGTTATATGCAAGAGTTACAAGCACCGTACATTTTGTTCTACATAAGGTGCATAACTCCAACTTTATTGCATACTACAGTTTTGTTTTAAAAACTAATTATGCTACTTCCAAATAATGACTCAATGTGTAGGCACTTACATTCCAAGCTAATGGGCGAACAACTATGGGAGTATTGTTTTATACTTCGTGATGATATTGCCAATGTAGAAAAGAAAAATTTCGACGAGTGAGAACAAAAAATCTTGATGTGACGGAAAGATACATCAAAGGGTTCAACTATGATTTTTTATCCGTATTGGTCAAGATACATAAGGTTTTCTAATTATAATTATTATTTGAGTTTTACTAATTATATACACGTAAACATAATCTCATTTTGTTATATATATATATATATATATATATACATATATTGTATGCTTAATGTACATGACATTTGTGACTTGCAATTATACAATCGATGACAATAAAAAAGTTAAGCTCAAAAAGCATAGGTGGCCAAAAACAAAAGTACACATATATAGTACATATTAATATACATAAATATATATATTCATATATGTATACATTATTTAATGTACAGTTAAATGACTGCATAACTATTTAATGTAATAATTTAATATTTTTTGTACAGAAAATAAAGCAACAATAAATTCTGAGTGCGGATATTATGTGACAATGATCATGCGAGACATCATAGTCAATAATGTTCGTCGAGACAATTTATTAGAAATGGTAATAATTACTAATATTTTATCACATCTATTATCTTTTACATTTAATATGAATTGTTAATTTATTAATACTTATTTGAATTACTTGTTCAGTGTGTGTGTGCAGTTTAATAATTACTAATATTTTATCACATCTATTATCTTTTACAGTTAATATGAATTGCTAATTTATTAATACTTATTTGAATTACTTGTTCGGTGTGTGTGTACAGTTTAAAGATGTGATTTGGACCTAAGAGTACATCTATCACTTTAGAGAAGAATTGACAACTGCTTTGCTCCATGTTCTAACTCCAAAGTAAAATAGCATATTCTATTTTATCTTCAAGTAATAAATGGAAAATAATATCGTATTTAATTGTTGTATCTATGAAAAAAATTATTGTATATGATTTTGTTGTACGTATTATTTATATATATTTGCATTTTTGTCTTAAAAACAATAAATTAATTAGCCCCTTAAATCTAATTTTTTAAATTTTAATTAATAATATTTATAATTTCAAACTAATTTTAAAAAATAATACAATTAAATGAAATTATATAAGATAAAATCAATTAATTGAGACCCTAAATTATAATTGTAAATTAAATTCAGAATTATTAATTTGAATTAATAAAATATGAATTTAAAATAATTTAAAATTAAATTAATTAAATCAAATAGAATAAAAAATAATTTCAGTAAAGCAAACAGTACATTAAATGCGACGAAAATACAAACAAACCGTAAATACCTCCAATTAGCGACGACTTTCGTTGCTACAAATCCCTCTAAATAGCTCTTAATTAGTGACGTAGTGCATCGCTAATTAAGGGATTTGTAGCGACAAAATTTGTTGCTAAATGTCCTTTAATTAGCGACGGATCTAGTCGCTAAATAGCTCTTAATTAGCAACGCAGGGCATTACTAATTAAGATATTTGTGGCAACAAAATTCGTCGCTAATTACTAATTTTCAATTAATTATATAATTTTTTTAACTTAATTAGCGATGCACTGCGACGCTAAACACAGACAAATTCGCGACAAAATCTTGGCGTCACTGTTATGGACAAATTCGCGACATTTTTTCTGTGTCGCTAGTTTTTAGCACCTTTAGTGCAATGGATTCCGCAACAATGAAACTTGCATCGGCGTTTACAATTTGCGATGCCATTTTTGCGTCTTCTATTAGAGTTTTTGTTATAGTGAACCCTTTGTCACCATTCCCAAAAGAAGCATGGGGATCAATGCACTGCAAAAATCCAAGAGCTTACCTCATATGACACTTCTTAAAAAGGTGGAAAGCCGATTCCACCACCTTATCACTAATGATACAAGCCAATTTTCAATTCCTCCCAATCTTCTCTCTAAAAACTTCTCTAGTAGGTAATTTAAACATTTGCTGCCATTCTCCATAAGAAAACCTTAAGTAGCATTTCTTGTAGCTTGCTCATCAAAAATTTATTTTACATGCTCAACGTTCCAGTCATTGACTCAAAAGCTTTGGAATTTGCCCACAAAGTTGGGGAGCGAATGAATCCAAGGATCTTTCCATGGATTGATGCTAGCGAAATCCATTCCCCAACTTAAAGAAACTAAGCACCCTTGAGAAAAACACTATTAGAGCTAACATTGACATTTTAGCCCTTCGGTATACGAATGAAATACTAGGAGTTCTTCCTAAAAATGTCACATGACATCCTTTCATGGGAGTTCATATAAACAGAGTTACCTAAAAGAAATGATGGAGATGAGATGAATAAATATTGCAATTGGTCATTGGTTAACTATGTTGGAGTTATGATCTTGGTCCCATTTGAGATATTATCTATTATGATATTTCACTCTGTATTTGAATTTAAATTATATTTGAGTGTAAGATAATTTGTTATCTGATATATAATCAAATTGGTAAGATAAAATCAGGATAACAGTGGCTATATCTGTTAATATTTTATTTTGAATTTAAAAATGAAAATATTAGTTAGTTTGAGTTTTTGTTATTTTGTACGTACAAATATTAGAATGAACTAGAGAATAAAAGATCCAACTTGAATTTAGAGAAAATACATAAAAATCAGAGAGCGAAAATATTAGAGAAAATATTCATTTTTTAATATTTTGGTTTTTTCCCTGAGATACAATAGAGATCACACTCTACTATACTACTTGAGAATAGTTTTGGAAGATCTACTAGATTCGATCCCAGTAGCAGATATGGTAGAAGGTTGTAGATCTTGTAACAAATCAGGTGACAGCTTGTAGATACAGGTGCAGATCGTAGATTCAATAGATTCGTTATACCACACATCAAGTCCAGAAAGTTAGAATATTTTATGCACTTGAAGTATTTTATTTCATCTTTCATATGATTTAGTTACATATTAGTCTTGTGGGTTTGATTTTACGCTTCCACTATATATATATATATATATTTTCCTACAAACTATTGGTGGAATTTTCCTTATTATTTACATATATTGAAAATAGCCCTTGATCACCTTGCCTCTGCATTGTTACATCTTTAGGAAGAATCAAAACAATGTGTAGTCACATAAAATTAAGCAACACACACATATTTATATATAAAATGTTGGATAATCATATATATTTCAATGCCAAACTGCACGATTTCGGTTTGGCAAGGCTGATTGATCAAGAACAAGGCTTGAAGACAACCGTTTTAGGAGAGAACACCGGTTACATAGTGCGAGAATACATAGGCACAAGCAAGGAAAACAAAGCCTCTAATGTGTAGCTTTGGAAACAGCATGTGGGAGAAGACCATTTGAAACGTACCAATTCTGATTGATCACTTGTATAAAGCTTGGGTTTGGGAATCACATTGAAATTAGGAAAAGCTGCAAGAGATTGCGTATGGAGTTCCTTCGTGGAGAAAGAAATGGTACTGAGCTTGTTAAATGTTTTTCTTAATTTGGTGTGCATTTCTCATCATGATCATATATTGACGGAGACTTTCCATAAGACAGGCTAATAGTACAATTTGATGAATTTGGATAAAAGCTAACTCTATATAGCAGCACCAAAGGGTATAAAAATACATGCTATATTCATATGCTTATACTGTACTACAGATAAGTATAAAGAAGGAAAAAGTTGTACGACAAATAATAATTAATGGTATTCAAAAGCTTGATCTATTGGTAAAACCATTGAGAATACACATTCAAGTCCTATGTTTAATTGAACAGGTATATATATATATATATACAGAACTGCTAATATGGGCGACAGCTATATATCAGCCGTCTGATGTGCATATTCACGGGGTCAATGCATCTAAGTATACACATCAGACAGTTGATATAGGTTGTCGCCCATTGAGTAGTGGACTACGTCGCCCATATTAGCAGTACTGTATATATATATATATTATAATCTCTATTTTTAAAAAAAATAAAAAAAGTTAACGAATAAAAGATAAATACATTAGTAAATAATAAAAGGATAAAAGATAAACACAACGAACTACATATATAAACTGACATTACCTATTAAGGCTTTACAAGTTCTGAAATTTGAATCAGCATTATGTGAATTTTCCAAAAAGTGCCTCCTTTAAACTTTTTTCTTTAGGCAGTTTTAGATTTTATTGATCCCACATTGGTCGGTTCAACCTAAAGAACATAAGGCTATTATGTGAGAAGATAAATTGATGTGCTAAGCAACTTCAGCCCATGACTCTAGTGACGACATCAAGATGATTGAACAGTTGCCCACGGAAAGGAAAAAAAAATTATTAAAAATCCTAAATTATGTATAATATATCGCCCCTTCAAACCATCATTGGCTGGTTCTGTTCACACTACCAAAACTATTAGGCACACTATATTTTTAATCTTTTGTTATTTCGTATATATAGCTTGCTCTTAATTAACTGCATAAGAAAATATAAGCCTAGATTATATAAACTGGAGAAATGTATGCACTTTCGGTATATATATGCCAAGCATCGTCTAAATTTAGTATACCATGCACACACTTAATAAATATATATATATATATATATATATATATATATATATATATATAACCCCAGATTGTACAAATCGGATGTATATATGCACTCCAGCACTCGGCAAGATGAAATGAACATTTAACTAGTGTAAGAAGGAAAAATAAAATTTATTGTAGGCTTGTGTAGAATGTAGTGTGAATAAGACTACCCCCATCTAAATGCTAAAAATTATTTTAATTTGATAAAAACAAATACCTTTTTGGCAAATCAGTTAAACTGTTTTCCAAATAAATTTAATCCACTTTTTATTATTTTAATATTAAAAAAAATTCTTAAAAAACATTTTAAAAATACTGTTTTTTACAAAAATGTATTCAAAATTGAAAATAATATTTTCTTTATTAAAAGGGTAAAAAAATAATCTTCTTTTTCAAAAAATAAATAAACTATTAACAATAATGTTTATATTCGCTTTTAAAATGATACTAATTTTAACTCATCGTTTTATTTGTTAAATAATTTTAAACTTTAAAGTTTTTATTGATTATTTATAAGGTGGTTTTTTCTTGATGAATAAATAAAAATAAAATTTAACTTGTAAGTTTTTAATAATTTGAGGAGGTTTTTTGTAATATTAAAAGGTTACTTGCAATTTTCAAATGGTTATGAGAATTTCGTTTGAGTTATCCAAAAAAATAAAATAAAATAATAAATAATAATAATAATAATAATAACAACAACAAAAATAATAATTATTATTATTGTATTTTACATTAAAAAACAAAACAAAAAAGTCGGAGGCCAAAATTAATCTAGCACAAAACTGTGGCTGCCACATAATCCAACCATTTTAAACTATCACTTAAATTTAATTTTTTATAATTATTTTTAAGATCACAAGAAATTAAAGCTAACTTGTAAATTTCATCTAATTTTTATTAATTATAAATGCTATGTGGCACCAAACTACCAATACAATGGTTTTCTATAAAAAGGATCTAATACCTTAATTAGGGTGTAATATATATAATTCCAAAAATCAAATTTTTACTCTCCGAAAAGAAAAGCTAATGTATCAAGTATAAATCAATGAAATATCGCAACTCATCGGAAAAGAAATATGCTCTTCTCGGCTTGGATATAGGCGAACGAACAGCTCCTCCTCCTCCTCCAAAGCATATACGCTCAGCTCCTCCTTCACTTTTAAAGCTAAGTATGAATCTCTTCTTTAGGGCTTTCCTAATTTTTGTATGTTTTAATTTATATATATATATATATGTGTGTGTGTGTGTGTGTGTCTCTGGAACCCTAAATCATCCCTTTATCTAGTTCAGAAATTATGCTTTTTTGTTTTTATTTTTTTTCTCTGAACCCTAAATCCCATATCTAGGTCTTAGATTATGCATATATATATGTATATTGTTTTTCTCCTATAAACAATATTGGAGGACAAGACCGACCGATTGTTACCAATTTTCGATATTTTTTTGTTTTCCTCCTCTTAATTCTTACTGGCCAAATGACTGATTATTTTAAATTATTGTTGCTAGTATGATCCAGGAGAAAACTACTACTCTGGAGAAAGAGATGGAGGCATGTCAATTGAAAGAGACCAGCTCTCAGGACGATTCACAATCGAGCAAGGATGGAGGAAAAGCTGCCGGTAAAAGGAAGTTATATCATAACGATTGGGAATTTTATAAAACACTTAACAGGGAACAAATTGCTGAGGAGCTTGAAGCCCTTACGAGGTGACAATTTGTATAAGTGTGCTATTTTCTGTTCTCTTTCTTTCTTTTTCATATTACTTTAATTCGATGGTAACCTAAGTTATATTTCTTTTTACCCGGAATGGCTAAAGAAACACCAACATTGGAGACAGAAGACAAAATAGCTATATTGGAAATGTTTGAAGAGAATATTGAAATGAAAAAGACCACTGTGGGTGCCGTGCAGCTCGAGAAGATATATACTGATCAATATGTTAAGTTTGACTTATGGCGATTACATGTTTTAATTGATTTTTCTATATATTGTTGATAAATAAGTTAGTAATTAATTGATGCTGATTCATGTATTGATGCTCTATTTCAGCATACGCTTCCAGATGAAAGAGGCTGCTTCACTGCTGAAGCAGAGAAGAAATTCGAAGAGGTAATAGTATTTTTTTTCTACTTTATAGGTTTATAATCGCATAAATTTACATGGGAAATGACCTGGTAGGCTGGTCTTCTGGAGGAAGCGAAATACTTGAAGAAAGGTCGAGACTATATAAGGCAGATCTTGCCGGATAAGAGGCGCCGGCGGTCATGTAATTTGATCCTATGGGATACTCTTGTCACCGACAGTCGTATTGAACCAGGGTATGATTTAAGTTCTTTAACTCTAATCATTTGATAAATATTTTACTTTTGATGAGCTGTCTGTTGAGACTATATTAGGTGCCGGTTTGCTATTTCTCTTTGGAGGTTCTTTTTATTTTTTTATTTTTTTTTAATGCAGTAACTTTTCACTGAAAAATAAAAATAAAAATAAACTAATTATGAATTATGATCTGTGCTTGTTTGGTTTTCCGTTTATTTTTTATTTTATTAGAAAGCCTCTCTTTGGTCGTGGTCCTCTTCCTAGAAGTTCTTTTAAGGGTAACGATATTCCTAAAGAGATGATCGACATGGGTAAAATCCATTTGACAGTTAGTCACTCCGTGTTTATCTTTTTCGGCGTTTTATCTTTTTCTTGATAATGTGATAATAAATTTTTCACTTTTGCAGGGTCAACATCTTTGTGGAAGAAAAATATGAATTTTTTGACGCTTTGAAATACTTGGCTATTTGGATTATAAATTTCATTTTATTACATCGAGAATATTGTGGGTATTAGACACGATGGAATTAATTTTTAAGTAGTATTAATGTTCTGAAATGCTTACCATGTGTTGTTAAATGTTCAAATTGCAAAGGAAAAAAATAAAGACCTTAAAGCTTCCAAGAGAGGCTTGCATGGTCAGTCAGTAAGAATTCCAGGTTTAGAAGCCCTAGCTACTTGTTTTCTTACTCTCTCTCTCTCTCTCTCTCTCTCTCTCTCTCTCTCTCTCTCTCTCTCTCTCTCTCTCTCTCTCTCTCTCTCTCTCTCTCTCTCTCTCTTTGCAGTCTGCACGTATAAACTTGGTTTCTTGCTCTCTCTGCAATGTCCCTCCTTGTGACATGGAGGCGTCATTTGATGATATACAATTCCTTTTATTTATATGCTAACATCCATTATTTGAGCTTGTCTTAGTTCTTCAAAAGTCAAAACACTTAAATCGAAAATCACTTGCATATTTAATAAAAAGAATATCTATATAATATGAAATGGAATTAATCTCTTCTTGTAGGAACTCCATTGCCATTAGTAGCTTCAAATTCCAAGAAGCAAGTATATTAGTGAAATATTTTCCACACCTTTTCACAAGGACAAGTATAAGCCATGACAAAACATGTAGACACCGATTTAAGTAGATGTAATAAGAAACAAGTATGATACACATAGATGTTACATTTGGGAGACAAGTATTGATCACCAAATTCCTTACTATGAGACTTCAACACTAAGTCAAAAATGTACATCTACGATGCCAAATGCGCAACAAATGAAAAAAAATTGCGTGACAAAAATTAATTTCTGAGCAAAATTATTGTGCTGCCATTATTATAATAAAACAACGACACAACTATGTCGTAAAATTGTTTCATCAGTGATGTCAAATACATTCAGCGATATATTCTGTATATATCGCAAAAATATGTGCGTCGTATACATTCAGAGTCACATATTCTGCATTTAACGCTAAAAATCTGTGTGCCAAATAGATTCAGCAACATATATATATTCTACATCTATCATGAAAATTTTATGCGCCAAAAATCATTCACGACAAAAAAAGATAAAGTGTTGCTAAAAATTGAGGCCCCAAACATAATTAGCGAAACCAAGCAAACTTGTGTTGCTAATTTACACATAATTCGTGAATCTTGCATCGTTAATTAGGTGGATTGTTTAGGGAAATAGCGACACAGAAAACTTGTGTTGGTAATTTATGGACAATAGCAATGCATCTGTCACTAGTAGCTCTAAATTAGTGACAAAGTTTGTGTTGTGTCGCTAATTTGGACGAAGCATGCCTTAGTAATTAATTCACACTTTTTAAAAATCAATTCACACCAACTATAAATTAAATCACAACAACTAAAAAAATCAATTCACACATATCATTATCTATTTATACATGTCTTCTCTCTTTCACAATCCAAACTTCATTTTTATTTCTCTTTTATATATATATCTTTTTTACTCTCTATTTTGAAAGAGTGTCAGCTATTATTCTAAATTATGTTTTTTTTAAATAAAATATTCATCCGAAAAGGAAAAATAAAAGTTCCCAATTATGCATAGATATTCTTTTTTTTTTATCTCTTTGATTTAGCTATACTCTTTAATTTGATCAATCCATTACGACCTATGTGCCACATGTAGTTCACCTGCCTAAAAATCAGAGATTCCATTCTCAATACAATAGATGTGGGTCGAAGATGGATTGCAAAAGCAAGCATCATTGGCAAACTAGGATTGAAAAGAAGCTTGATCGTTGGGAACAGGTACAATAAGCGGGTCTATAAATTAGAGGAGCATATAAAGATGCTGAATAGATTGTTTGTTATGTAATGTCAATAAAATATCAACTTTACATAGATGTTTTTGATGGTTTTTTTCTTAGATTTAATTGATACTCTTTTAAAATAGAAGCAAATAATTAAATATTTTTTTATATCTATGCTCTTTGAGGTGATAAACCCATTACAAATCAAAAATATGTGTCTCAGTCATTTTTTTCTCTTAAAGATCAATTATTCATTCTTAGTACACTAGATGGGTGTTAGAAAATAGAGGAGTAGATAAAGATAGTTGCTTTTGCAATTCAGTTTCAATCCACATCTATTGTAGATAAAGATAGTTGCTTTTGCAATTGAGAAGCAGATAAATCAACTATCATTGGGTGTCAGCATCTTTATTCTTAGTTCACCAAAAATATATACATGGAGAGAGAGAGAATCCTCGTAAATAATATTTATTATAATATCATTAAGGTACCCAAGATTTTTATATAAGTTCATTAAACAATAGACTTTCACTAAACAAGATTTAATAAAATTATTTACTATAATACCATTCAATTCTTGAAATTAGTAATATTCAAAATATTAATGTTCTTAAATCAGTTTATTTATAACAATCGAAGTTCTATTAATAAAGTTTATTAATTTGAAACTCATATGACAAAAAAATAGATATTTTAGTTTTTTCATATATATATGATTCACCATTAAAGGACAAATTTTAATAAAAAAAATGTGCAAAAGTAGATTTAATTGTGACTTGCGCTGCTAAATATATATAATCCGTCACTAAAAGTATAAAAGTTTTTAAATTTAAAAAGAAATTAAGTGATGATTTTCGTCTCTGAAAGTGTTTAAATTCAAATTTTAAAAATTTGCTATAATTTTTCACCCCATCAGCCTGCCAACTTCAATTGAATACCTCATTTAAATTCACCATCGGACTCCTTATATTTGCAATAAATTATACCTTTCATTATATTGTGTTTTATGTTCTTAGATGCAATAGATTTTCTCGACCATTTTACTCCACAGAATCATCATACTAAGCTAAAAATGACAACCTGATTTACGACGTTATATTGCAAGTAAGTTTACACATATATATACAACTGTATTTATATTATATTGCTTGAAGCTAGAAGTTTGTATTTTTTATTAACATTTTATTCATGCATGTATGTGTTTATTGTTTTGTTTTGTTTTTATTTACTTTCATATGTAGGCAGTACTAAGATTATTGCATTAATTAATATGATTACCAAATGGATAAGTCATGGATATATTCGGATAGATGGTCAGATTAATTTGTCAAAGGTGTGAAGGAATTTTTAGATTTTATAGTGAAAAATGTAAGTGATCCTAATGATGTACAGTGTCTTTACATGAAATGTGAAAATATAACATAGCATTCTCTTAAGGACATAAAAGGTCATCTATATTGGAAAGGAGTTGATAGCAGTTACAGTCAATGAATTTGGCATGGTGAATCTTATGAAAGAGGTGTTGAGACGTCTTCACAATTTGATAAACTCGATATAAAGTTTGATGAAGATGACAATGGTAGTGAGGAAGATGTGGTGTATAACATTGAAATGACTCGTGATGCCTTTGATAATATTGATAGAGATATTCTAAAAATTCCTAATCAATTTGCATGTCTGTTAGAGGATGCAAAGAAACTTTTGAACCCATGATGCACTAATTTTACCAAGTTATTGTTTGTTGTCACATTGTATAACTTGAAAGGAAGATATATATGGACATTCTGACAAGAACTTCGATGCACTGTTAAAGTTGTTATCTAAGATGCAACCACATGATAATGTTATGCGAACATTTATTTATCATGTTAAGAAGGTTCTAAATGCCTTGGGAATGAAGTACAAGAAGATACATGAATTCTCTAAAAATTATATTTTGTTTAGAAAGCAATATGTGTATATAAGTCTATGTCCTAAATGTGGATCTTCTAGATGGAAAATTGAAAAATATAACATTGTTATATTGTGACAATCATAGTGAAGTTAAGGGACAAAAAAGGCCAAAATAAAATATCAGAACTATCCCTATAAAAGGCAGTATAGATAAAATAAATAAATAAATAATAATAAAAAAACCCTATTCGTACAATTAACTTTAAAAAATAATTAAAAGGCCACATGGCATTTGGACCATAATAAAAGTATGAGATAGGATCCTGCAGTCTCCCCGCCCCAATCCCATCAATTGAAAACTATAATTAAAAATGTAAAATGGATCAAGCAGTATGGAAAGAACATGGGCATGAAATGTTAAAATTAGACACGACATGAACATGTTACGAGAAACATTGCGCTATGGCAAGATTAAACATATAATGATCTTATTAGGAAGGCCCATGTGCTAATATAATATGAAATCATGATGGACCACGTACATGAGCCCATAACACGATTAAAATGAATAATTTATGAATAAATAAATTGTATTAATTTGTTTCTATCTTAATTTATTTTGTTTTTTTTTTTCAAATTATTCAATGTAATACTTTATTTAATTAATTTTTATTTTAGATTTAGATTTTTTTTTCTATTGATTATCATAAATTTACTTATTTAGATCTTTTTTTTAAGTTATGTAATTAATTTTTTTCTTTTCCGTAAATATTAATTGCCTAATAAATCATAAAATAAATTAATTATAGTATATATGAGTTATTTGTTGAATATATTTTTATAAATTAATTTTAATAAATAAGTAAATAAATTTATTTGTATTGATATATTTAGGTCATTATGAGCGTGAACGTGTTGGCACAAGCACGATACATCACAATAAATAAATTGGCACAAATACGAAATAATAAATAAATAAACTGGCACAAAAAAGACACCAATATGAATATGTTATGTACAAGTACGGCGTGCCAATGTTGCACAGTCTATTTGACACATCTAACTATAATAATAATAATAATAATAATAATAATAATAATAATAATAATAATAATAATAATAATAAGATGATGATGATGATGATGACGATATGAAGAATATCACTAGAGGTCCCTAACTTATAATGTTATTGATACTTAAGTCCTCAAACTTTTTTTTTTTTTGGACAAATTGGGCCTCTAACTTGCTAATTTGTTTCATTAGTTACAACCAAAAAAAAAACAAACACATAATTTGTAGCATAAAGTTCTTGTGATGATCACTTATTCATCACAATTTATCTACTGTGATAGATATATCGACAACATCACAAATACTCAATTATATTTGATTTATTGTAACTAATTTAAGCCCATCACAAGTAATCGATTACGTTTGATTTATATGAAAGAAACTATTAAATGTTAATGGAACTTCTTAATGTTGGTTACCTTTAATTATATATGAATAACCATTTGTCATAATCCTTAATTGGATTGTGTGAATATGAAAGCTCCAAAATACGAATATTGATAGGGTGTGTAAGTGAAAAGTTAAGTGACAAATTGCATTGGTAATATAGATATATATATATATATGTATAATGCCATCCTAATTTTCTAGAGACGGAGAAATTGTTTCACCGATATTGTACTATGATGGCATGTTGTCATACAACTATCACATATGGTATATTGTGACGGTTTCTTTAAAAACAATATAAGAATATAATGGCATCCTAATTTTCTAGAGACAGGGAAATTGTTTCACCGACATTGTACTATATGATGGCTTGTTGTCATACAACTTACACAGATGGTATATTGTGACGGTTCCTTTTCTGTCAGCAAAACTTACCAGCATCGCTGATTGATGTAGTAACGTATAGGTCATCTCAAATGTTGTTTTTGAGATTCACATATGGTATACTATGACGGTTCTTTTTTTGTCAGCAAAACTTGTCAGCATCACTGATTGATGTAATACCAGTATAGGTCATCTCAAATGTTGTTTTTGTGACGTTAACTTGTCAATTGCATTTTGCTTACTATGATGGTATATTATCACAAGACTGTTACAGTTATGATGGGTCACTTCCTGTTCATTGAATCTTTGGCTGTCAGTCACCAGTATTATGATATCTCAATTACGTATATTTGACGAAATGATGTCTACTATGATGGATTATTTTTTGTTTTAGTGTTGTCACAGTTATTAGGTTTTCTGTGACGGTAACCAATATGGGGTCACTGAAACCTTTTTAATGTTGGGGCTATAGTATGTACGTTGTGACAGGCTAAAATTCATCACTGAAAGTGCTTCTGTGATGATTACGTCACATAAATGGCTTTCTGTGCTGAATTTGCCACCGTCACAAGTCGATGATTTTTTGTAGTGTTAGTATCTATTTTCCATATGTGATTCTACTATGATGAGGGACCAAAGTGAAACTTTTTATTAAATGTAGTAACTACACATGCAATAAACACTAAGAATATATTAATAATAATTTTAAATATTTTTTAAATAAAATAAATATTTTTTAATTAATAATTATTTAAGAATTTTTAAAACTTAATTTTTCATTTCATATCCTAAAAATAAAATTGGGAAAATATTTTTTCCTCTTAATTGTTTTTAAATAGACAAAAGTTTTAAAATATACATAAATCATTTCTTTTTTAAAAATCATAATTCAAAAATACATTTTTTCACTAAATAAATGACGCATATTAAAAAAATTAACCAAATGATAATTGATTTTAAATTTTTGAATTGGTTCTTGTTGAGTAAATATCAATTGAACTGATATTTGTTGAGTAAATATCAATTGAACTAATTCATGTGTTTAGATTATTGAGTAGATATTCATAATATTGCAGGGTTTCTTTATTGTTCAAATGAAAAATGGTCTGAACTTTACAATAACATTACAGCTTAGTGGGTATAGGCCAGATTTGTTCTTGTATAAGGTGGTTGGGCACGTAACATTCTTATTATTTTTTATTTTTTATTTTTGGTATTTGTGGTAAAATAAGGGTGACCTATGTCAAATTCACAGAGGAAGGAACTTTCGGCACATATATTTCCTTTGTTGGTAAAAATAAATCTTTTGTTGCCAAAGCATGCACATATATCGATCCTTTTCTTCTTATAAATATTCATAATTGTGAATATACGGGTCAACAGACCCACTAACTAAGACATGTGTGGCCACTTTTCACCCAAAAAAAAAAAAGACATGTGTGGACACTTTTTTTTTTTTTGGTGAAAACATGTGTGGCCACTTCAGTTCACGCATAGCTCTGATTTGGGCATGCACGCCACGTTATTTATTGTTCTTTCCACGTTTACCTACTAAATCTGCAAGCATTTAATATTTTCATGGCGCATTCAATGTTACGATTCTGATTGACGCGGCTGCCAGCAAGTCTTCTATAGATACTGGAGTTCCACCGCAATGAAATATAAGAAAAATTCTAGAAAAATCGAGATTACACTATAAAACACTCTCATTTATTCTTCCTTTGAAGATGAAAAAAAATCGAACTGGGACTAATTGTGTTCGAATCTGTTAATTTAAACAAATTTAGAGCATCTTTAATGGTTATGTGGATTGGAATCTACATGGCACATAAAATAGAAGTTTTTATTGCTTATGTGTCAAATATCTATTTAATAGACAGTGAATATTTAAAAGTAGTCTCCAATAGAATCTGTTTACAATAAAAATAATAGATTATGTGTAATTTTTTTTAAATTATATCTATTTAAAATTTTAAAATAATTGAAAAGAGAATAAAAAAAGAGTTAATTGCTGAGTCACACTGTCTAATAGACCTTCTGAAAGTAGACAGTCTATTTGACAGTGTCTATTTTATTTTTTGCCACATAAGCTTAACAGAGCTAATAGACAGAGTCATTGGAGAGTTTTTTTTTTTTAAATCTTTCTACATTTATGATGTGGCAATAAAATTAAAGCAATCCACAATATCATTGGAGATGCTCTTAACTTATAAAATCTCGGATCCTTAATCTATTATAATTTATTGTATCACATTGGACCCCATTATACTTGTATGGCTGTTTTTAGCACGAATAGAATACATTAATGGTAATATAGAAATTAATCATCGAGCATATGCAAGTTTTGTTACTTATAAAGACTGATGTTTATTCCTATAAACCCTATAGGTGAAGGAAAAAGTCCATTTTATCATACTTTAAACATGCTAGGCATTGATGTGACTAACAAGTGTCTTGTTGCTGAGGGTTTTATTTGCATATATTATTAAAATTTATAATTTTATTAGAATTACATAATGAAATACATTATTTGTTGATTAAGATCATTCTTATGTAAATATGAGGTAAAAACAACTGATCGTGATAAGATATATTACAATTTTTTTTTATGGAATAAAAAGATATAAAACAACGTTGAAGGAACTTAATTGCAATATTTATTCAGTATAGGATACAGAAAAAGCAACAATTACTAGAACTGCATTTATTCATTCCAACTAATAATATGACTAAGGAGCTCTTTAATTATATGCATCTACTTAATCTTGTAAATTCTTTGTATTTAATCTTTTGCCAAATAAATGATTGATCGACAAAATTCATGAAAAAACGTGGCAAAAGAGTAGGAAAAGTAACATACATTATAATAAGCAAACAAAAAAAGTTTGAATCCAATAAATCCAGAAATATCAAAAAAATTAATTTAATACATCTACAATTCTATTTAATAATTTTTGCTCTTGTTAATTATTTAAAAAAAAAAAAGATTTAATTTTACTTGTGGAGCAAAGTGGGGCTTTATCTTTTAATCCAGGTTGATGCTTCTTTAAATGAAACCATCGTTTGTTTAAAAAAAAAAAAAAAAAGGTAAGCAGTTGTTTACCAGCATTTTACTTGTTTGGTTTCCAGCAGCTAATGTAGGGATCCACTAGTTTGTTTTCCATCTAATCATTTCTCAATTTTGTTCTATTGAATATGAGATTTTACTGAAAATTTAATAATGCACACAAATAAAAATCTAAAAAATTAAAACTTGATCATTCAGATTATAAAAGAAGGTGACCATTTAGAATCCAAAGTATTCACAATCACATAATACAATTCATAACATAACGAATCCATAGTTAATAGCCTTAAACACACCAATTGAGCTTGGTTTGAAAGCTTGAAAAAGAAAGATTACATAATTTCAGCTATTTGACAAGTCAAATCTTTACTTTGAGTAGAATACAATTTAGCCATCTGGGATTGCTGATAATGATTGTCTGCGAGATTATAGTAGGCATTAGGGTGCAGATGAACACCCTCAGTCTCAGCAAAATAAAACCAGTTAGTTGCGCGCTGAATGAAAGCAGGAAGATCAACCAAAAAGAGATATCTGATAATCAAAAATTCAAAGGCTTCCATGGTAGCCTCCACGGGAGCTTTCAGGATCTCTCTAAGCAATGTTGGCCGCTGCCATGGCATGGTTGGCAATTTTGCCTGCAGCTGCGGCTGCAACTATTGTAGCAACTCTTCCAAAGGTTTTTGTAGCTTTCCCAATCCCCACGATGTATCTCAATATTCTTCATCAAGATTACTGCATTCATACTGGTTTTTAAAAGACCAACCACTACCTCTTTAGCTGCATGAGATAGCCTCATCTGATGTGATGGCTGATCAGCCTTGCGTTTGCTTCTACATCCATTGAATTTTTTATTATTCTTCAAAGCTTTATGTGCTGCTAATTTAATGGTATTATTAAAATTTGTGTCAAATTCCATATGTGCATTATTTTTTTCTCCAATTTCAAGATTCATGCATATTTTCAATCTCTGATTGTATTGTTCTAAACACATGTATAAAGACGTAGTTTTGATTATGTTGGATTTAGCAGTTAGGGATGTACAAGCTATAAATCAAAAGCTTGTAGTAGCTTATTCATCTGTTGCTTCAGACACTTGCCGTGCGTGCTGGCTTGGTGCTGAACTTTTTGATATGGTCTCGTATGAATATTCTGCAGTAGCCTTGCATCAAATAAGGAATATCAACCTTGCGCTTCTGTAAACAATTCATCAAGCTAGGATGCACGACAAGTGTCTGAAGTAACAGATGAATAAGCTACTAAAAGCTTTTGACTTATAGCTTGTACATCCCTAACAGTTGAATCCAACATAGTCAAAACTACGTCATTATACATGTGTTATAGAAAAATACAATCAGAGACCAAAAATATGCATGAATCTTAAAATGGGAGAAAAAATAATGCACATAAAATTTGACAAATTTTAATAATACAATTAAATTATCAGCACATAAAGCTTGATGGAGAATACTAAAAAGATACTATAGATGCAGAAGCAAGCGCAAAGCTAACTAGCCACCACATCGGATGAGGCTATCTGCAACATCCTAAAATCTAATTAAGGATTAGCAAGGTAATTAGAGTTAATTATGTTTAATAATATATTTAATTACCCTAATGATAGTATAAAAAAAATAATTATTAGTAAAATAATTATTTAAATAGTTTTAAAATTAATAAGGAATAAAAAAAAATAAAAAAAAATTTAGAATTAAAATTTGTGAATTTGTATATTTAAAAATTAGTATAAGAAGAAAAAAATAAAAATAAAAGGAAAGTAAAATTAAAAATGAGAAAATCAAAGAAAATAAAAAAATAAAAATAAAATGACCGTTTTGCCCTTATAGTTAAATAATTATGTGTTATTGAATGAAGGGCAAAATGGGAATTTTGGGGCAAAAATTGAATTTAAGACTCAGCCCCTTCTTCCTCACGCGCATCAGCTGGTTTCTCCACCATTTTCGGTGCCGACCAAGCTTTTTTGAGAAAAATTTCAATCTCTTCAAATCTCTTCCAAATTTAGCAAACAAATAGGTCATCCATAGGTTTTAGGGCCTTTAAACACTTTGGTAAGGTTTGTTTTAACCGAAAACCACCTTAAGCTTGAGTTTTTGGACATTTAGCCGAATTTCCTTCTCACCGGATTTTCAGAGATTCCGGCCACCTCTCGCCGGAATATTTGTACCAAAAGCTTCCTTTTTCACTTCTTTACAAAACCCAAGTGTTAGAATTAAAGATTAATGAACTAGGTTAAAGATTTGACAAAAAGGATACAAAGGAAATTTTCGAATTTCTGGAGAATGTGAAATTTTTGCTCCAATTGAAGGTAAATCATGTTTCTTATGCTTAATTACATGGTATAATGATAAGCATTGTAGTATAAAGTTGGAGAATGGAAATTTAGAGAAATTTGTGAGTGTTTGTAATGTGTTTTGATGAAATTATGATGATAGATTAGGAATTGTGATTTTTAATTAATGTAATAAATTATAATTAAGAAATATAGAGGAATTGTGAAGGTTGATTTTGTATTTGGTTGAGAGATAGTAATTTTAATTAGAAGATTTAAGTGGTTGATGATATAAATTTAGTTGGAAAAATTAATTGTGATGAAAATTAAGAATAAAAATTTAGTTATTAACCTCAAAATCATTTGAGTAAAAATATAATTAATAAACCTAAATTATTAAGGGAAAAGTTGCATAATTGTGAAAATAGGTAATAAAATGGAGTTTTATTTCACATTACGGTAATGAAGTATTTGATAATATTATGTTATTGTATTACTAGAGGAAGAAACTAATCCGGTCGAACGACAAAGAGCAACCAACCGTGGATAGACATCAACACGGCGTATCTGTGAGTGGGAACACATATATATATTTATATCTATGTAAATGCATGAATATATACATATATTTTATGGTTTTGGAAATATATTCAAAGATTATATTATTAAGAAATATATTTTGCGATTAAATAATCTTTACAAGTATATATATATTTATAGATTGATATATATATATATATTACTTTGTTATTTCCATTGGAATAAATACATACATATTTATATATGTGTTTAAAAGTATTTATGAATGTGATTATTTTGTGTGAATTCATAAATGCATGGCACCTATGTGGTGACTACTTGGGCGATGAGTATGCCGCCGAGTAGGATATAACAAGGTTGGTGACTACTTGGGCGATGATTATGCCGCCGGGTAGGGAGGTTAGACATTGGATACACTTGGGCGATGGTTTATGCCGCCAAGTGATTGGGCGAGGGTTTATACCGCCAGATTAATTATACTTGTGCGATGGTTTATGCCGCCAAGTGATTAGGCGATGGTTATGCCGCCATATTATTTATGCTTGTGCGATGGATTATGCCGCCAAACTGAGATTATGAATTGCATATATGTGTGAATATATGAAAGGACAATGATTTTCACAAAAATGGTTATTACCCGCTCGGTATATGATGATTTGTTCACATATATGTCCGTGGCTCTTCACTGGGGATTTAATGGTTAGCTTACCAGTCCGGTATATATATGATGTGTTCGTATATATATGTTCTGTGGCTTTTCACTGAACGTCCCTCATATATTTGGTTGCATTGATTGTGTGTGCTATTTTATATTTCAAGGCGTTTTAACATAAACAAATATATTAATTATGTTAAATGTATATGTATATATAAATATATGAATATTTTGGAAATTTGAAAGACGAACTATTTTCCAAGGAGATTGCATGAACAAACCAATTTTTATATACGTTATATATAGAATAAAATATTATTTTCTTATTTAGTTTCTACTCACTGAGTATGCAAATACTCACCCCACCAAAAAAAATTCTTAATTATGTTTCAGGTAGTTCTTGGATTATTAGCCGTGCTACTGTTACTAATTAATGCAGGAGGAGCGAGTTAGAGGTAGTAGTGGCATAGTTAGATTGTGCGAATTTATATGTTAGTTGAGTAGTAAACTGTAATATGCTAGAGATATTTTTGTGTAATCAAATTGTAATATATATGTCATGGAGTTTATGTATATGGGTGTAATTCTAAGAAATTACTAGATTGTTGTGAAATATTGTCTGGCGTGCAGGTACATGTAAATAATTTGGGAAATGTTGTAATTATAGACAAAACTCTGCCGAAATTTCTATTAAAATTTCTGGCATTTAAGAGTTTGGGTTGTGAATTTATTAATTATTGTGTTGTTGACTGCTTAGGGACTTAATCAGGTGATTAAGTCCTGCAGGCAGGACTTGGGTAGTGCGGGTCCTGTCAACTTTGATACCATTTGTAACGCCACACTCTCTCTCCAACCAATATTGTCTCCAATTTAGCCACCGCACTTCAGACGGTATAGAATTTTTGGTCAGACTTCCCAGGAGGTCACCCATCCTAGGAATGCTCCCACTGGAGCACGCTTAACCCCAGAGTTCTTCCAACTCTGAAGCCAAACGCTCTGAAAAGGCTTTGGTTGTTAAGAGAGTGCTTACTTTACATTTGAACCCTTACCACATGACCCCCTTTCCACACCCGAGCGATGTGGGATTGGACACCGATCTCTGCCAGTAAGGTAGCATGCCAGTGCCTCGCACCCGCCCACACTTACTCTAGTTCTAGATCCAGGTCATCACAATCCACCCCCCTTGGGGCCCAGTGTCCTCGCTAGCACATTTCCGGCCGAGTACAGGCTCTGATACCAAGTTGACAGGACCCGCACTACCCAAGTCCTGCCTGCAGGACTTAATCACCCTGATTAAATCCCTAAGCAGTCAACAACACAATAATTAATAAATCTACAACCCAAACTCTTAAATGCCAGAAATTTTAATAGAAATTTCGGCAGAGTTTTGTCTATAATTACAACATTTTCCAAATTATTTACATGTACCTGCACGCCAGACAATATTTCACAATGCAGTAATTTTTTAGAATTACACCCATATACATAAACTTCATGACATATATATTAAAATTTGATTACACAAAAATATCTCTAGCATATTACAGTTTACTACTCAACTAACATATAAATTCGCACAATCTAACTATGCCACTACTACCTCTAACTCGCTCCTCCTGCATTAATTAGCAACAGTAGCACGGCTAATAATCCAAGAACTACCTGAAACATAATTTCATCAAAACACATTCCAAACACTCACAAATTTCCCTAAATTTCCATTCTCCAACTCTATACTACAATGCTTATCATTATACCATGTAATTAAGCATAAGAAACATGATTTATCTTCAATTGGAGCCAAAATTTCACACTTTCTCCAGAAATCTGAAAATTCCCTTTGTATCCTTTTTGTCAAATCTTTAACCTAGCTCACTAATCTTTAATTCTAACACTTGGATTTTGTAAAGGAGTGAAAAAGGAAGCTTTTGGTACAAATATTCCGGCGAGAGGTGGCCAGAATCTCTGAAAATCCGGTGAGAAGGAAATTCGCCTAAATGTCCAAAAACTCAAGCTTAAGGTGGTTTTCGGTTAAAACAAACCTTACCAAAGTGTTTAAAAGGCCCTAAAACCTATGGATGACCTATTTGTTTGCTAAATTTGGAAGAGATTTGAAGAGATTGAAATTTTTCTCAAAAAAGCTTGGTCGGCACTGAAAATGGAGGAGAAACTAGCTATTGCGCGTGAGGAAGAAGGGGCTGAGTCTTAAATTCAATTTTTGCCCCAAAATTCCCATTTTGCCCTTCATTCAATAACACATAATTATTTAACTATAAAAGCAAAACGGTCATTTTTTTTTTTATTTTCTTTGATTTTTTCATTTTTAATTTTACTTTCCTTTTATTTTTAATTTTTTCTTCTTATACTAATTTTTAAATATACAAATTCACAAATTTTAATTCTAAATTTTTTTTTTTAATCTTTATTAATTTTAAAACTATTTAAATAATTGTTTTACTAATAATTATTTTTCTTATACTATCATTAGGGTAATTAAATATATTATTAAACATAATTAACTCTAATTACCTTGCTAATCCTTAATTAGATTTTAGGATGTTACAATTCTCCCTCCTTATTTAATTTCGTCCTCGAAATTAGAAGATTTATCTAAACAAGTGAGGGTACTGTATCAGCATCTCGTCTTCTTTTTCCCATGTTGCTTCTCGAACTGTTTGGTTCCTCCATCGTACTTTCACCCATGGTATCACTCTCGTACGTAATACTTGCTCTTTTTCGTCAACTATCTCTTCCGGTTCTTCCTCATATGATAGATCTTCTTTGATCTCAACCAATGGAATTTCAATAACATGAGACTGATCTGGAACATACTTTCGAAGCATAGACACGTGAAATACATTATGTATCCTTGACAACTCCGTAGGAAGTAACAGTCTATACGCTACCTCTCCAATTCTTTCAATGATTTCAAACGGTCCGATAAACCTTGGACTTAGCTTCCCATGTTTCTTGAATCGAAATATTCCTTTCCATGGAGAAACTTTAAGAAACACATAATCACCAACTCCAAATTCCAAGTCTCTTCTCCTTCTATCTGCATAGCTCTTTTGCCGACTTTGTGCTGTTTTAAGTCTTTCTCGGATGACTTTAACCTTCTCTATAGAATCATGTATCCAATCAGGATTATATATCTTCTGTTCACCCACCTCATCCCAACATATTGGTGTTCTACATTTTCGTCCATATAGTGCTTCAAATGGTGACATCCCAATACTTGAATGAAAACTGTTGTTGTAGGCGAATTGTATTAAAGGTATATATGAGTCGCAATTCCCTTTGAATTCCAATACACAAGCCCTGAGCATATCTTCAAGTGTCTGGATAGTCCTTTCAGCTTGTCCATCTGTTTGTGGGTGAAATGCAGTACTAAAATGTAGCTTAGTCCCCATAGCTTTATGTAACCTTGACCAAAATCGGAATGTAAACCGGGGATCTCGATCTGACACAATCGTCTTTGGTGCCCCATGCATACTGACTATCTCATCCACAAATAATTTAGCCAACTTGTCCAATGAGTCAGTAGCCTTGATTGGTATGAAATGAGCCGATTTGGTTAATCTATCAATTATTACCCATATGGCATCATGTCTATTTTGTGTCCTTGGCAACCCAACTACAAAATCCATGTTTATCTCTTCTCATTTCCATTCTGGTACTGGAAGTGGTTGAAGCATTCCCGGTGACCTCAAATGACTTGCTTTTACTTGCTGACAAGTCAAACACCTAGCCACATGCTCTGCTATGTCTCTTTTCAATCCCGGCCAATAATAATGATCCTTGAGCATACGATACATCTTCGTACTACCGGGATGCATAGCTAGCCTTGAACTATGTGCCTCTTCCAAAATTTCATTCTTTAACTCTATCACATTTGGTACACATAATCGGCCTTGAAATCTCAAAATTCCATCCATCCCGATATAATGATCGGTTCGGATCCCTTCACTTACTTCTTGTGCTATCTTCCTTAAATTTGGATCCAACGGTTGATAATCTCTAACTTGATCGAACAATATTGGTTTCACTTGAATATTAGCCAATAAAGCTGAATCTCTTTGAACTGACAATTCAACTCTCAAAGATCTCAATTCCATCATCAATGGAAGATAGACTGTCTTAATTCGTGCCAATGAACCTGAAGTCTTTCTACTAAGAGCATCTGCTACTACATTAGCTTTTCCTGGATGATAATCAATTACACAGTCATAATCCTTTATCAATTCAATCCATCTTCTTTGCCTTTGATTCAAATCCCTTTGTGTAAGTAAATGCTTGAGGCTTTTATGATCGGTATAAATCCGACATGTTTCGCCATACAAATAATGTCTCCAAATTTTTAGCGCAAACACAACTGCTGCTAATTCCAAATCATGGGTAGGATAATTTACTTCATGTCTTTTTAATTGCCTTGATGCATAAGCTATCACTTTTCCATTCTGCATCAGAACACATCCCAATCCTTGATGTGAAGCATCACAATAAATTTCAAATCCATCACTACCCGATGGCAAAATAAGAATTGGTGCTGTAGTAAGCCTCTTTTTCAATTCTTGGAAGCTTTTCTCACATTTTTCTGTCCATTCAAACTTTACATTCTTCCTTGTCAATGTAGTCAACAGAATAGACAACTTAGAAAATCCTTCAATAAATCTTCTATAATAACTAGCCAATCCAAGAAAGCTTCTAATTTCTGTGACCATTGTAGGTTGTTCCCAATTTAGTACTGCTTCCACCTTTTGAGGATCTACATATATTCCTTCTGAGGATATGACATGTCCCAAAAATATTACTTTGTCCAACCAAAATTGACATTTACTTAGTTTGGCATATAGCTGTCTTACCCTCAATGTCTGCAATACTATCCTCAAATGTTCAGCATGTTCTTCACTACTTCGCGAATAAATCAGAATGTCATCAATAAATACAACCACAAATTGATCCAAGCAAAGTTGAAATACCCGATTTATCAAGTCCATAAATACTGCTGGGGCATTTGTTAATCCAAATGGCATCACTAAAAACTCGTAATGTCCATATCAAGTCCTGAAAGCAATTTTTGGCACATCTGATTCTTTAATTTTCAATTGGTGGTATCCTGATCTCAAATCAATTTTTGAGAACACCTTGGCACCCTGCAATTGATCAAACAAGTCATCTATACGTGGTAACGGATATTTATTGCGTATTGTGACTTTGTTCAATTGCCAATAATCCACACATAATCTCATCGATCCATCTTTCTTTTTCACAAATAGAACTGGTGCACCCCAAGGTGAAACACTTGGTCTAATAAATCATTTATCTACCAACTCTTGTAATTGTACTTTCAATTCTCTTAATTCAGATGGAACCATTCTATATAGTGCTCTAGATTCTGGTGCTGCTCCTGGAATTAGATCAATGCTAAACTCTATCTCTCGGTCAAGAGGCAAACTAGTTAGATCCTCAGAAAATACATCAAGAAATTCTCTTACTACTGGAATCTCATCCAACTCTTCACTACCTTCTCTAGTGTCAAATACATGTGCAAGATATGCTTGACAACCTTTCTTTAACAATTTCATAGCACTCATTGATAATATGATACTTTGAGGCATCATCCGACGTACTCCTTTAAAAATTACTTCCGGTTTTTTAGGTCTCCTGAAAACTTCCTTATTAACACAATCCATAATAGCATAATGTTGGGTTAACCAATCCATTCCTAATATTGCATCAAAGTCTTGTAAACCCAAAAGAATAAGATCTACATTAAGCTCATGATCATCAATTACCGCTTCACAATTTCTATAAACACTGTCGGCGATCATGGATTCACCCAGTGGTGTAGCTACCACTAAACTACACTCTAAAGGTTCCAACATTCTATCTAAATATATAGCAAAATTTCTAGAAACATACGAATGTGAAGAACCAGGGTCAACCAACACATATGCATCATTGCCGAAAATAGAAATCGTACATACTATCACTTCTGGTGTTGTATGCGCTTCCTGCTGATCCATTGCATACAATCTCCCTTGATTTCTGGGTCTACCTGGTTGGCCCCCACGTCTGTTATTAGGTTCACCCATATTCTGTTGTGGTCCCCTGTTTCCTCCAGTGCTATAACTTCTCTGAAATTGAGGTTGATTTCCACCACCATACCCTGAACCAGAAGCTCTTTGGTATGAACTTCCTACATGCTGTAATTGAGGACAATTATTTTTCACATGTCCCTGTTGTCCACATTGGTAACATACAATCCCCGATGTCTGACAAGCTCCATAATGTTGTCTCCCACATCGTCTACACACTGGTACACCACTCTAAACTCCCTGACTGAATTGGAATCCTCTATTTGTCCCTGTCCTGGATCCACTTTCCATCTTTGAGCCACCATCATAACTATGTTTTGAACTTTAGGTCCTACCCAATCCTCCATACTAAGATTGTACTGAACCTTGTCCAGAGAATTGCTCTTGTCTTCCACTTCTATCACCCATAAAACTCCTTCTAGCAGATTCCATAAATCCGGGACTGCTACCACTCTTTTTTTGAGTTCTATCACTTTCAAAGGGGGTGGATTGTGACGACCCGGATCTAGAGCTAGAGTAAGTGTGGGCGAGTGCAAGGGCACTGGCAGGCTACCTTACTGGCATAGCCAGAGTAAGTGTGGGCGGGTGCGAGGCACTGGCAGGCTACCTTACTGGCAGAGATCGGTGTCCAATCCCACATCGTCCGGGTGTGGAAGGGGGTCATGTGGTAATGGTTCAAATGTAAAGTGAGCACTCTCTTAACAACCAAGGCCTTTTCAGAGCGTTTGGCTTCAGAGTTGGAAGAACTCTAGGGTTAAGCGTGCTCCAGTGGGAGCATTCCTGTGGGTGACCCCCTGGGAAGTCTGACCAAAAACTCCATACCGTCTAAAGTGCGGTGGCTAAATTGAAGACAATATTGGTTGGAGAGAGAGTGGCGTTACACTATCTCATGCAGTTAAAAATGTGGTGGTTGGTTTTTTTAAAAACCAGTATGGATGCAATAATCTTGATAAAGAATACTAAAAGATAAATCGTGGAAATTGAGAAAGCTACGAAAACCTTTGGAAGAGTTGCTGCAATAATTGCAGCCGCAGCTGCAGGCAGAGCTGCCAACCATGCCATGGCAGCAGCCAACATTGCTCAAAGAGATCCTAAAGTCCCCGTGGAGGCTACTATGGAAGCCAATGAATTTGATTATTAGGCATCTATTTTGGCCGATCCTTCTACCTCCGTTCCGTGTGCAACTAATTGGTTTTACTTTGCTGAAACTGAAAGTGTTCATCTGCACCCTAATGCCTACTACAATCTCGCAGACAGTCATTTTCAGCAATCTCATATGGCTAGATTATATTCTACTCAAAGTAGAAATTTGACTCGGCAAATAGCTAAACAGATGTAATATTTCTTTTTTAAGCTTTCGAACCAAGCTCAATCGGTGTGTTTAAGGCTGTTAACTGTGGATTCGTTATGTTATGAATTGTATTATGTGATTGTGAATACCTTGGATTCAAAATGGTCACCTTCTAATCTGAATGATCAAGTTTTAATTTTTTTGATTTTTATTTGTGCACAATGCGAATTATTAAGTTTTCAGTCAAACCTCATATTCAATAGAGCAAAACTGAGAAATGAATAGATGGAAAACAAACTGGTGGATCCCTACATTAACAGCTGAAAACCAAACAAGTAAAATGCTGGTAGACAACTGCTTACCTTTTGTTTTTTTGAAACAAATGATGGTTTCATTTAATGAAACGTCAACATATTAACTTCTAGAGCATGTTTGGCACTTGAATGCGCTGCAAAATAGGCCCGACGTAACACCGCCATGCCATACCACCACCTATTCCTACTATCCACCAGATGTTGATCCATCTGCACAGCAATAAACAACTGTTTATGATTTTTAAAATTAAAAAAAAAAAACAAAAAAACAAAAAAACAAAAAACAGTAAAATAATAAATAAATAAAAAGAGAAGTATAATTGGAATATATAATCTAGTTTATCCAAAAAAGTACAGATTTCCAGGAACTGTTTGACAATTTTAGGACTATAAACAGGGAAAGCCACCAATGTACTTACATGAGAATATATGCAAAAACATTCTGCAAAGGAGAAGAAGAATAACTTTTATGGAGAAAATCTCACATTTAAGTGCTAGCTTTCTCCGAAGCATGCATATATGCATACATATATTGCATTATTTCCATAATGATGAAGGAAAAATACACACATGGAAATGGGTATATATAAAGGCAATTAATGGAGTTGGTAAGTTTGCGTTAAGCCAAGTTTGTGCTTAAAAAGATACAGAAATTATGTTAATCTTTTTAAAAGCTGTGTTGGGGCCATTTCTTTGTTTTTGTTTTAAATACTTTTAATTTCACACGAACAGTGAGTAAAGAATTTCTTTTTTGGTGAACAAAATCACTGCATTAAGCACACAAAAAAATTAAAAAATCTATACAAGACAGAGGATAACAAAACAAAACATCCCAGCTTTTCCATTAAACCAACATTAACAGAGTCTGCTGGGAGTGATCTAAATTGGCAACATCGAAATACGAGGAAACATTATTTGTTCATGCACAAAAGAACAAATATGCATAAAAAAACAAATATGCACAAAAAAATTTAAAAAAACAAATATGCACAAAAAAATTTCAGCCTTTTAGACGAGATTATATATATTCATAATATACAATGTTGCTTCAATTATTTATACACGGCAATTATATTCTTATGATTATGAAATCATATACCATATGTATATGTACCTTCATGACTCTTCGAGGGTAATATCCTTTTTTTTTTTAATTTATTAGACAATAGAAGTCCTAGACAAATGCAAAATTTCATGCCCTTATGAAAAATTTCTAAGACATAAAATCAAAAAACGCTCGAGGCGTACGCCTTGAGGCGCGCCTCAGAACGAGGCGCCAGAAAATGGCCTCAAGGCTTACGCCTCAGCCTCTCCAGGCGAGGCTTACGCCTCGCGATGCCGAGGCGGTGCGCCTCGAAGCGGTGCGAACTGAGGCGTGTGAGGCTTACGCCTCACTGTTTCAGCCGGATCTGGGTCGACCCAGAAGGTTTTAAAAATGCCGATATGGGTTTTAGGGTTATGTATGTTAAAATAATTAAAAAACCAAAAAAAAAAGAACCTTTTTTGTTGCCGCTGCCGCTACTGAGGAGAAGAAGAAGAAAAAGAAAAAGAAGAAAGGAAAGAACCTGCCGGCTGCCTGCCTCCATTTGCTGAAAGGACGAAAGGTATGTAAATTTTTTTTTTCTTATTTTTTGACTTGTTAGTTGCCGACACTGAGCATTCTTATTTATTTATTTTACTGTTTTGGGTCAAGTCAACTACCTCTAAAATTTTGTTATTTGATTTATTTATTTCTTATTTTTTGACTTTTCTTTTTTCATTTCATTTCTATTTTCTTTTGCTTTACAGTTTCTGCCGAATGTTATATATATATTTTTAATTAAAATAATTGCTATTTTATTTATTTATTATTTGTATTTTATTTATTATTTGGACAGTCAGTAAAATTATTTGTATGTTTTTAATTGTTTGTAGGTAAAGGAAAAAAACTATTATTGGTGGATGAAGAGTCCGAATGGAAAGATATTGACACTCATAAAGAAGAAAATAATAATTTTGTGGACAACTTTTTTAATGATAGCTAATGATGATGGTGGTGGTCTATTGGTGGTGGCTATGTTCAATGTTATTTGGACAACTTTATGATTTTATAAGAATTTCTAAAATTAATTAAGAGTTTAAGACTTAAACTAACAAACTATTAAAACTTAAAGACAATTAATATTTATGTTATGAATTTAATAGTTTTATGTTATTTTATATTTATATAATTTTATTACTGTTTTGCTATAATTTAAGTCGAAGCTTACGCCTCGTATAGCGTCGAGGCTTACGCCTTGGACCGCCTCGAGGCTTACGTCTCGCCTCACAATAGCAAAACGCCTCAGGTACGCCTCACGTTTTTTAAAACCTTGTTTCTAAGACATAAAATCAAAGTTGGCCCATCACTCTCTTTATTTTTTTTTTTTCCCAGATATGAAGAGATATATCACTGTAGCCTTTCTCTGCAAGCTGAAAGTTAACATTCAACTTTAAGCTTGATCAGATTCAGCATGCATATTATGAATATGTACATGTATATTTATCAAATATACCCTATCAAAAGATCATAATAGCCTAATAGCTTTACAAGACCAAATAAAGATACCAAAAGAAAGATAGCTGACTATATAGCAGATATATAGCCTACTAGCTTAACAAGACCAAATGTATATAGCAGCAATTTTACATAGCTTACAGTAAATTCAAATAGACCAAATAAGGGAATATGCATAAATCATTGCCTAATGTAAACAAGGGAATATGCATAATGTAAACAGAACCTAATAAACTAAATGGATAATAAGGAATTCCAATCTTATTTTTTGTTGGTTAGCATGGTCACAAAAGAATACCCCCTCTTCAAGATCTATGTCCCAAACTACCAGACCCATCATTCAAAATTACCAATGTAAGTGAAACATTAAAAGAGAATCCAATTTTAAATACTTTAGTCCAGAACTCTGCCTCACTAATTTTACCCAATGCCCACATATCACAGGAAAAAAGACAATGCTAGAACTCGATATGGAATTTGAAGTATCACAAACAACAGAATTGGACCCATTGACTGAAATTTTGGCCATAAATAAATTCCCTAATATAAAATATGTTTGCAATGTGATTTTGCAGATTAAGAAAGAATTTGGCTCTTTGGCAAAATACTTGTGGGGATTCGTGAACCACAATCACTACCCAATACAAGGCATGCCTCAAGATCCCTGTGAAGACCTCCAAATCAGAGACCATAAGCAAAGACATGGTGAGAAAAGATGCACGCACGCACAGAAAAATCAAAACTACAAAAAAGACCTCCAAATCACAGATCCAGAGAGAGACGCACGCACAGAAAAATCAAAACCAAAACCAAGAAAACGATAACAAACAGAAAAATCAATGAGAGATTGTGATAGAGTCTCAAATCTAGGATTATGAATACCTAGTTGCGAAGAGCTTCGAAGCAAAGAGAGCAAGCACACCCCACGAAATCGAAGATGGTGAAGTTGCCGTTTGGGTAAGATCGAAGGTCAGACGCAGGAGAGGACGATTAGGTCGAGTGAAGACATATTGGACGAAATGAAATTGAAGCTGAGAAAGAGAAAAAAGGAAACGAAAACGCAAAATAAAAACGGAAGAAAAGAGTTTTCCTTTTTTTCTTAAAATTTTAAAAACGTTTTTGAAAAAATAAAAAAAAAACGATAAATGGTAAACCGTTTTTGGTTTTTCAAAAAAATCAAAAACAAAAATGGAAAACTAAAAACTAAACACTAAATACGAAAAACGTAAACAAACATGCTCTAAATATACTAGGGTTCTGTTTTTCTCTTGAAGCGAAAAGCACACCCAAAGGGAAAAGGGTTTTTGTTTTTTAATTTTTTTAACCTCTGTTGTTCTAATGCTTAAGCCCTAGCTGCTCGAAATGTTTTAGATCCAACGGTATTCTCATGCTTTCATTGTTTGAACGGTCCAGATTTGTATTTTTCCTTGAGCGCTTCACTCAAATAATTTAATTTTCAAATTTACTCAGTGCCACATTGACCAAAACCAAAAAGAAATATTTTTTCTACAATTTCTTAGATACAAAATTTTAAAATAATAATAAATTTAATTTTCCAATTTACTCATTCCCACATTTACCAAAACCAAAGAAATATTTTTTCTTCAATTTTCTTAGATACAAAATATTGAAATAATAATAAAAGTTACTTTTCCAATTTACTCTGAAATAATTTTTTTTCTACAATTTCTTAGATACAAATTTTGAAATAATAATAAATATGAAAATATTTACTATAAATAAATAAATTTGAAAAACTTTAACCTATTATGAATGTCAATGAAACTCTCAATATTTGATTATCTTTTATACGTGCATGTATAACTCCTGTAACCTATGTAACCTCAATATATTGTATTAATTCTTATCATTATTGGTCATCTATATCATTGTAACTTATGATCCATATGAATCTATATATAGTGGCTATGTAATGAAGGATATGGATATACATAAGAAGATGATATTTCTCTATCTATTTCCTAGCTATTATCTTTATGTTTGATGCTTTATATTTTTTGTTCTTATTCAAGTTTAGTTAGTTTATAACACGTTATCAGCACGAAGTTCTACTAATCTTGTTAAAAACATATCAAATTGTTTGTTGTTATGGTGAGACTAGCAATTGAGTTTATATTTCCTAATGAGGTAATCATTTTGTTTTCTATCATCTTATACTTATACTTATGATGCATTTTGTTCTATCCTTTAATTTGGTTATTATACGGTTATATCTATATGTCATTTTGACTCAATTCATATTACATATATGTTTTTAAAAAAATTGCTACAAAGTTTGATAATTTTGCAAGATTAAGATCTTGTTTTTCATGTCTTCTATATGCTTATATAGTTTTTATTGGTGTAAAACACAACAATTAGTCGTTTTCTAGTGCGCGAGCGTGCCATTTCAAACATATAACAGTTCAAAAAAAAATATGCGTCAATTGAATCAAACTTAATCAAACGATTGTATTAATTATGGAAAACAAAATAATTAAAGGTTACAATTGCCTTCAAGATCAAAAAACTTTTAAATAAAATTTTAAACTAAGAACAACTAATAACACTTAACTACTCAAAGTAAATTTTAACGAGAATAAACTAAGTAGTCTATGTTGTAGTTATGTGTTGATGCAAAAAAAATTTCAAAGTTGAAGAAGCTTGAATTTATAAGTAAAGAATTTTTCAGGAGGCTTGTTTACTTCCAATGTGAGACTCTTTCCAATTTCAACTTCCAAAACAAATATTTATATTTGTATCACTTCAATAAATTCTCATCTTTAAACAATATGGGACAAATATAAATTCACTTAAATCTAAAAAATAATAGTTTTAATAAATAAAAATATTAATTTAGAAAATTAAATACATGGTCCAAACAGTTTTATAAAAGAAAAAAAAATTGAATTATATATATTTTAATATATCTATTGCCAATATTAATGTATAGTTTTATAAACGGATTTTGTAGTAGTGATGCTTTAATTTTATTTATTTTGAAAGCATGTTATTATCATATTTGTACAAATCATTTAATTATCATATTCACTATCATCTTTGCTTTTAGAATTTGATTATTTGCATCTGTATTATAATATATGTTCTGTGGAGATGTTTTTGGTGTCTGTTTATTATAGCCAGCAACTGCCAAGTTACAGAGTTAGGAGTTTGATTCTTTGATATATGTGTTTGTCTTCACTTTGTTGTATATATGAATATTTTCATCCAGTTGTTTTATTAATGAATTGTGCATGTGGTGCTTTTTGTAAGCTATTTATGTGAAGGCGTTGCCACATAGGCAAGAAACAATATACATGTGAGGAAACAATGTACTGTAATCAGTAACTAGTAGGTATTTTAAAAATATCATTTTGTCTCAATTGTTATGTTAGTGTTATTATTCTTATGTATGTTTATTGGATATTATATTATTCATAAACTACTAAATGATGAAATAATAGAATTTTGATGCCAAATTGAGATTGATAGATACCAAGTTTAAGAACCTTTATACGTGTATATGTTATTTTGTTGCTAATAGAGATAGAGAATTTGGAAAAACATTTTCATAGCTTGATTTATGAATTTGTTATATTTTGATGGACTTTAACTAAATTTTGATTATATTGTACGTTTTATCTAAAATGAATTAAAAAATGTTTTTTGTTTTGTTTTATTATTGATTAAATTATTTATTCTATTCGAGAATTTACTTTGAAGCTTATAATATTTATTGAAATTCATTTTATTAACTCAAATTTATTGCCATTTAGTTTGGACAATAATTATTATGTTAAAATTATATTATTAGAGCAATAATTTCTCCTAAATGTTATTACCTATTCAATTTTAATTTATTTTCCCTATGAATGACGTGACAAATTTTGCCTTAAATTTGCATTATATATTTCTTAGTCCATATATAATCTTTGCATATGTTATTTTATTAATTTATTTATCTTTTGTATTTTTAACATCCATTATTTTTAAAGATCTTTATGTGAAATAGAAAAAGCTGATACTTAGCATATAATTATATTTGCAGCATAATTGGATTTATATACCTTTTATCTCCACTAAATTTGAGATACTTTATATTGTATTTTTGTTAATTGCTAAAAATTTTGGAATTAAGAAAATGCTTATCTACTCACTTGTTCCGCTTCATATTATTTATTATTGATATATGACATAGATCTTGGTGTGTATATGTTAATAACTAGAATATTTTGTTCAAGTAAATTTTTAATTTTACATTTCATATGATCTTAAGATTCTAATTATGTTTATATATTGGTGGCATCAAATATTGTCCGTTACATTTACCCAAAAAAAAATATTATCCGTTACAATATTGATTTAAATATATTATTGCTCAAAGTAATTTATAATATTAAATTTGATTTGAGAGCATTATGTACCTTTAATATTATTGATAGTCATTATTACGTATATAGATATATTATTTGCTTGCACTAAATTATTATTGGTGATAAATCATTCTTCAAGGTTACAATATTAATATTCATTGTAATTTATTTATTCTGTTTATTCAAATTTATTGTTATTTATTTTGGGCTATATTAATATCTATAATGAAACTTATTGTTGATTGGTTGTAACGTTAACCAAATGACAAAGTGATCATTGAGGGATTTGAACAAACTTAATGACTTTGTTTATATTTTATTGGAATAAAAGATTTCCGTTTTGTCCAAATTAGTGAAAATTATTTATGGACCATTGATACTATAGAGCATGACCATCCAATTAAAAAAAATAAAACATCATTGGACGATTGCTCAAAGAGCATTTTTTATCATTTTTTGAAGTGAATGTTATATTATTTATTGTCGTTCCCGAAATGGATGTTATTTTATTTTATTTTATGTTGGAATTTATCAAGCTCATTTGGAGATAATATTAATTCAAAAAAATCCATGAAACATTGGACAAATTTAATTAGAAGAATTAAATTTTTCTATGAATTTTGATTATATTGAAATTGAAGTTTTTCGAATTTTAATTGTCATTGTGGACGATTGAGAAAAATTATTGATGACCATTGGTATATATTATAAAACATGGTCATCTAATTATGAAGCATCCTTGAAGGATAGTTCAGTATATATTAATATTCTTTTAAGCAAATATTGTATACTATTTGTATATAATTTAATTATCCCCTGAAATGGATGCTAGTAGACATAGTCATTTTATATAAGAACCATGAAATGAAATATATATTTATTTCTATTATTTATATGGAAAAACAAGTTTCTTCACTAGACATGAAAATAAAGTCGCGAGATAAAGTTTATATACATTCCATTGGGTGAATATATAATTGAAATTGGATTGGAATGATTATTGGTTTTGAACTTGTTATACATCCAAAGTACTTTATTTCCATATGTAAAGCCTGAGAGGGAAAAATAAAAGGAAATAATAGTGAGCAATTTGTCTACATGATTAAATGAAATATTATGCAATTTGAATGCAGATAATTGATCCTAAAGATCAAAATATTGAAAAATGAGATCATGAAAATCTAAATGAGACAACAAAATATCTTTAATGATTTAATATTTATTACTTATTTTATATAATGTATTTTTAAAATCTCTAAAAGAGCAAATATATGTGGTTAAAATTATTAGGATCTAGGAGATCATATGCATCATAATGCATATACCACAAATATATGAGAATTGATCAATATATGATTTATTATTCATGCAAGAAGCATACATTTGAATTTACTGTCTATAAAAACTATGTCAGAAGCATATATTATACATTTTCCTGTTAGATAGTATGTTAATACTTGATTATTTATATAATGCGCTTGTTGCATGAATAATCAACGAATTTAAAAATTTAAATTCATAGAAAAAGAAGTTAAGTTTGCAAACATAAACATAGACGTAAATCTTATAGTTTGTGGAATAATTTAAAAAGCCGCATGAATAATTATATGTTTGAGAAACAAAACTCTATAAAAGAAAACCTGAGAAGTTGTTAAAGCTCTATACAAGAGTTTTTATGGAAGTGATTCTCCTTAAAGAGAATAATTAAAAATTTTGAGATCATAAAGAAAATTGTTGACAGTTTTTCAAAGTAGCTAAATAATAATTAAAAATGATTATGATCTTGAAATTATATGATATTGTAGATTTATCTACGCATTAATAGCAAATCGAAAAATAAACAATTCAAGGTGAATTATATTAATATGTTGGAAATCTCAATTACTGCACCAAAATATGAATATGAAAGTTTGAATTTTATATACAAAGCCTAGTTTATGGCACAAAATCTCTTGAAGAGATTTGCAATAAAGAAATATACTAACATGTTTTAACTGTAATTATATGAGCTTGTTAGTTTCTAAAATATTTGAATTGTATTCTATATAGAATATTTGATTTTAAGATTTTGATAACCCCTGAAGGATTAATTATGATATTGCATGTAACAAGACCTCGAGATATATACTCAAAGCGTTATATAAATTAGACAAATGAATCGTCTCAATGAGTAATCTAAAATGATAGGATATGTCTACAAACCAATTTGCATGTGTATTTATTTTTAATATTATTATGACAATATATTATAACTCCTGAAGAGTTTAATGAAATCATTTTTCAGCCATTAAAGGGAGAAAGCCGAATTTAGAATAATGGCGTGACGTTTTGAAATATATTATATTGTTTCATTTGCTAGTGAGAAATTGTATTAGTTGTAAATATTCAAAAATGAAAAAGATGTCCTTGGAGCACAATTTACTATTACAACTATAAATGAAGAACACTTGAAGTGTGTTAGAATTTTTGGTGTAAAAGAGAGTTTTTTTTTTTAGAATACTTGCATGCATGATATTTTTGAGATACAAGTTTCTAACAAAACTGCATGAGTTCAATGAAAATTGCATTTGCTCATATTCAAAGAGATTATATTAAATTACTAAGCATGTACACCAAGAATATGCATACTGTACTCTTGTTCCTTCACTATGGTTTTTGTCCCATTGGGTTTTCTTAATAAGGCTTTAACAAGGTAGTTTGAGCAAGTTATCATGGATAAAAATTAGCAGTTTACATCAATATAATATATGCTTCAATTGTACTCTTTCTTTCGACAAGGTTTTACCCCCATGATTTTTTTTTTTTGCAAAGTTTTAACGAGGCAATTTAGTATCGAAAGATACCTTATATCAAAAGGAATGTATTCTTTTTCCTTTGTCAAGGTTTTGTCCTACAGGATTTTCTGACAAAGTTTTAATAAGGCATTTTTCAATGTAATGGACATTCAAAGGGAAGTATTATGAATATTATGAATGTTCATCAATGCAATGAAACTCCCAATATTTGATTATCTTTTATACATACATGTATAACTCCTGTAACCTATGTAACCTCAAGATATTGTATTAATTCTTATCATTATTGGTCATCTATATAATTGTAACTTATGATACATATGAGTCTATATATAGTGGCTATGTAATGCATGATATGGATATACATAAGAAGATGATATTTCTTCATCTATTTCCTAGCTATTATCTTTATGTTCAATACTTTATATTTTTTTGTTTTTATTCAAGTTTAGTTAGTTTATAACATAACGAACTTTCTTTTTTTAAAAGGACAAAAATGAAAAACACATCTTATATTTAATGAAAATATTAACAAATTTATTTTTTATTAAGGTAGTGCTTGTAGAATATATTAAGGCCAAGTATATGAACAAGGATTGAAGGAACAAACTTTTCTTTATTTTTATTTTATTATTATTATTAATCAAAATCAGGTAAATACTTCACTAACCATTTTGAGGGTCTTGAGACCGAGACACAGTTTTTTCTTCACGTGGATCTGAACTCAGCAATATAGAGATAGAGTTTCTCCTAGCTGACGATGAATTAGAGTATAGATCCACTAATTAAACCTCGATCTCGGCCTCACCAACCACAACTATAAGCTCTGGATTTGGATTTTCTTGTCACAAGAGACTAGACGGGAAATCAAACTCTTCAAAATTGAAACAAAAATAGAGTTTCTCCAACAAGTGGACGACGAATAGGCCATCGTTGGGACAAAGTAGAGCTCAAAACAGAGTCTGGTAAAAGCCGACATGGGATATCAAACCAAACTGTTGGGGAGGAGGAGGAACAACGCAACACAGCTGAGGTATGGGATTCGGAGCCATAGTCGGGCATAATTTTTAGAGACAAAAACAGAGAAAAACAAAGAGTTCCCAGTTACTCTACAACTCTTATTAGCCTTGCAGTTGTTTTAGATTTATTAGTTGTTTCTCTTGTCAATTGTTTTGCAAGGTGACCTACCTAGTTTCCACCATTGGATCAAAGGACATGAAGGGCTGGATTTTCTAAGCTTGTTTTGGAGGTCCAATTCTGCATTTATTGAAAGTTTTTGGTCTTATACATCAATTTCTTTTTTTTTCTCTTTTTTCTATAATGGGGTATGAAACTATTAATATTTTAATGCACCTTATCCTCGTGCTTCCTGAAGGTGGCATCTTTTTGTTGCCTTGGATTGTTACGTTGTTGACAAAAAAATAATATCCTGATTAATAGGTGGGATAACTTATCTTTACTAGCAATTTAATATTTTTGAATTTTTAGACAAGCGATTATGAATCTAAACTTCATATTTAGTTAATTTAAATTTTAAAAGATTTTAAATTTGTGCAAATTGATTCAATTTCATAATTTAAGTGAACGGATTGTTAATAGGATGCACATGATAAATACGTGTTCTATTTTATTTTTTAGTTTAAAACAAATTGGTATGCATACCACCACATACTACAGAATTGCATAGTTGGATCATGCACCGCAAGGACTATTTAAGGCTGTGGATAATTTCTCTCATCCAAAGCTAATCAGAGTTTTGAGCAATAAAACCATATCAGTTTTACAGTTGAAAAACACTGCTCATGGCACTACAAATTAAAATAGAAAACTTCATTAACAGTATTTCCACTGAAATCGTAAAATTGATCCAACTTATACCAAATTTAAAATTCAAGAGCCAAAATCGCTCAATTTCGAAAATTTTAGTACTTAAATTTACCAAATACAAAGTTTAAAGCCAAAATCACACAATTTTAAAATTTTAAGTATAAAATTGTAATTCATCATTTTTATTTTCATTTGAAAATATATATGTATTATAAAAAGATAATGAAAATGAAATTGAATTTTTTTATATGAGTTGTGTGAACCACTTAAATATGAGCGTGAGCAAGTTATATTCCAGTGTGTTAAGTTGATTCATAATTTTGACCTGTACGAGGTTTTTTAAAAATATTTTCTTTATTTTTTTTTTGGGTTTAAATTTGGTTAATTTTATGTATAGCTTTTGTTATTTGGATTAATTTAAAATTGTTTCCATTTTTTATTTATTCGGTGAAAATAATTATAAAAAGAATATATAAATTTTTTACAATAGAAAGAATATTTGGAATGTTTAAAATCTTATGATGTTATGGACAAATTCTATTCCATTATGGTGGCGTTTCAATGATCAGATAGAACCCAGCTATGCCGAAACAACAATAGCCCTCTTGGCACAACAGTTTCAAGGCCTCTTAGGGCAAAACTTGATCAGAGAAAAACCTGAACAATTGCAAGATCAATGGATAAATGTTTTCTGGTGTACAGGATCCTTCATAGAAGGCAAGTACAGAGCATACTCACACCTATAGTAGTGATGAACTTATTACATATAGAAGGATTCAGAGAAATAATAGAAATTTAGCCGGGCATTGAAAGCTTAAACACACTGGAGATTTTTTATTGAATTAACTTCTGAGTACAAACGAAGAACCATGCCTTTTTATATCGGGAGAAAAAAGCAAAAATACAAGGTTTGAAGAAATCACAACCATACACGTGGAGCAAGATTACAACCATATAATGAAAGCGGACACTTAAAGCTAAAAGACACACCGAAAGCAAAAGTAAAAGGTAAAAGTACAGACATGATTAAAGTAAGCACCGAAAGTAAGACTGTCATCTTTGCTTTTACTGTAACATCACATGCTATTTTGACTAGATGAGAGGTTGTAGTTCCTATAGTCAGAATCATCTAAACTAGTTATCCAAGGATAGAAAGGATAAGGATGGCTAGGTGAGTCATCATCATCAGAGCTTGTGTGCTTGTCATCTGGGTGGACTCCACCATTTGGATATTGTTCGTCTTGGAAATATTATGGTGGGACCTATGAAAGTTCCATAGGATAATCCAAAGACAATCAGTCGGCAGGATTTTCTGAGCTTGGGCCTGCATTGGATGGTCCTAGGGTAGGATCAGGAACAATGTAAATTTCTTGTGGGCCTGTGGGAAGAGAAATATTGTTGATTGCACAGAGGTGAGCCTTGAGCTCATGCATTTGGGCCTCAAAAGGTTTCCTTTGATTAATCGTATTCCATTCATAAATTGATTGAAGAGCCCATCATTGTCTTGTGGTTTTGTTGAAGAACTAAGGCAGATGCAGGATGAAACTGAAGTTACTTGATACTGATCATATTTCTTCAATTTCCACAAAGATTTGAGACCAATGATCTTGTAAAGTTCTTCTCTCCACCATTTAAGAGGGCGAAACCATTCAAGGAAAGTCCAGATGAGAGAGGCATGATTGGACGGATCATAGAGATGATCAAGCAGAGGAACAATGGGAACCAGAAATGCTATGGAGTGTTGGGTGACACAACACCATAGGTACCATATCATATATATGGAAATATTCTGGAAGAAATTGAAATAAAATGGTTCAATGGAGTAGTAATGGTCATCAAGAAGAGCTGTAATGTTTTCAATGGGCATTCTGTCCATAACAAAATTTAAATAAAAAATTCTATGAGATTTGGCAAACTCATTGATATGCTGAACATATAGAGAGTTTTTGAATTCATGAGGGAAATCAAGTTGGATGGAAGCTTTTTTAGGAAGTTTAGAAGGGTTGACCATGAGAACCATAGGGAAGGAAGTGACTTGGGAAATTAATTTCATAGGACGGGGTCGAGACAGTAGGTCTGGGATGAGATTGTCTTTACCTTTTAGATGTTTGACAGAAAAGTCATACTTGGCAAACCAATCTCGAAGCCTGAGCAGTTGCTTGTCTAGAAGAGCTTTGTTTTTTAAGTTCAGGACATTGGGAGAGGATGAATTGTCCATTTGGATAAGGATGTGGTGACTTAGAAGATGAAATTCAAATTTCTTAATGCCATATTTTACTGCAAGAATCTGTTTGTAGATTGTATGATAATGTTTTTCAGATTCTTTGAATTGTCCACTGGCATGGCCGCAGTAATGGCGTTTTCCATTGTTATCTTCTTCAAGGAAGATGGCACCCCGATAATGGTCACTCGCATCAGTTTGTAAAATTCTTTGTCCATTGCCTGAAATTTTTAGAGGAGGCGGTTGGTTGGCAATCACCTTTAGAGCCTTGATAGCATTTGTCTGAGCAGGACTCCGTGGAGGAGGATTCTTTTTCAAAAGAGCAGAAGTTGATTAGTATGTCTGGCTATTTGAGGTATGAAGTCTCTCACGTAGTTGATGATTCCAAGAAATTGTTGAATTTGCTTTTGAGTGAGATGTTGACCAGGAAAATGAGCCAACTCTTGTGTCAAATAGGCACCAGGCTGATAAATTCTATCTTGAATGTGGAGACCAAAAAAGTCAACTGAAGTCTGGGCTATAAAACTCTTTTGTTCAAAAAGCATGATGCCATGTTGTTGGGCCAAATTAAAGAATTGGGCTAGGAGCTGTTGATGGGCTTGATGGGTTTCAGAGAACGGGAGAATGTCATCAATATAGATGAGGGTGTTTTCAAGGATGGGCTCAAAGATCTTTATCATTGTTTTTTGAAACAAAGAGGGAGCCACATTGAGACCAAAATGTAAGACCGTCCACTGGTATTGGGCATTTGGAATGCAGAAAGAAGTTTTTGGACGATCAATAGGATGAATTCCTATATGCTAGAATCCAGCTTTAAGATCAAACTTTGAAAAGGTTTTTGCATTATGAAGCTGAGCAAAGAAAGGCTAGATTTTGGAAGAGGAAACTTATCATCTTGTAAAAACATATTTAAAGGTTTGTAGTCTATGACAAGTTTCTTTTTCTTTCTCACTTTTTCATATCTTTTTTCAGCATAAAAGGCTTGGCAAGCCCAGTCAGAAATAGCGAGCTCAATGAGTCATTGGGCAAGGAGTTGAGCACATTATTCTCTGGTTAACTTGAGATTAGAAAGAGTCATTCCAGGATGAGAAGCTTTTGTAGGATTGATGTCTTCATTCTTTTTTAATGGAAGATGAATGAAGAGTTTTTGATTTCTCCAAAGAGGGAAGGAGTGCTTCTGCTCAAATTCTTCGTGAGAATTAGCACAGAGTTGAAAGAGCTTAGCTTGTATCTTAGAATACTGTGACTGAACTTGCTGTAGAGAAAATAGCTTTGAGACATTAGTATAAGGTTTGAAATTATTCTTATACCTGACTCCAGAAGGACGGGTTCTGAGATGTTGGACTTGAAAGTAAACATCTATTCCAATAAAAAGATCTTTGTCAGGGAGTTTGCTTCTAAGGACATGTGTCCAGATGATATAATTTGGAAAGAACTTTATACCAATTTTTTGTTTGGTAATTAGTTCTACCTTGAAGAACTTATCATCTGCAGCTTTGAAATATTTTTTGTGATCTGTCCATAGCTCTTTAGGAAGAGCTGAAGGATTCATCATTGTTTTGTGAACACCTGTATCCATATAAGCAATGAACTTAATATGATTGTCATATTTGGAAAGAAGCAGATCTACTTCAACATTTGGAAGAGGATGAGGAATCTTATTGATGTTATAGATTTGTTCAATCTTGTAGAGAGGAATGTTGGTGCTATCATCAGTTTCTGAGGATGTTTCTTGAAAAGAAAATACAGTGTCTTCATTAGCCTGAGATTGTTCTTCATAAAGAGATTCAATATCAGCTTCTTTTTCTTCATGAGAGACTGGAATAGTTTGAAGCTGTTGAATAAGTTGAGCAGATTTTGATTGTTTGTTTGGAAATCTTTTTGCAAAATGGCCTTTTTTTTCAGCAAACGAAGCACTTATCAGCTTTGTTGTAGCTTTGTTGTTTCTTTTTTCTAAAGAACTTGATTTTCCTTTTAAAAGGGGAATGATATTTTTTTTTCTCTGAAAATGGGGAATGCTTTTGAAAATGGCTTTTCTTCTTTGTAGGGCATCCACACTTTTTTTTCCTTGCATTTGATTGGAAGATATGACATATGGCAGGGCTTTTCAAATTTAGAACCTCTATTCATGAATTGAGATCAGTAACTGTGTTGCTCACAGATTTTTTCTAAAGCAACAAGGGCTTTCTGATGGATTTCACTGAGAGTAAATTGAACCAGAGTTTTGTGTTCAAAGTTAAGCTATCTTTCAAGTTAAGAAATTCAACCAGAACTTGAAAGATAGCTTAACTTTGAACACAAAACTCTGGTTCAATTTACTCTCGGTGAAATCCATCAGAAAGCCCTTGTTGCTTTAGAAAAAATCTGTAAGCAACATAGTTACTGGCATAGCTGGGTTCTATCTGATCATTGAAACGCTTAACCCCTGTTGATATCCATTGTTACTCATCCATAACTGAGTAATATTCGTTTATGGTTAAACTCCAAGCAAATGAGTTGCACTTTAGCGTTTCTTTTATTTTCGTTAAATGATGTCATATATAGTAGGGTAAATTACACTCCAGATATTTGAATTTTATCGTGTATTGGAAATAGGTACTCAAACTTTTTGACAATTTAATATTCAAACTTTACAAAGTAAATACTTAAAATCAATTCCATTTGAATTCGTATGTTATCCTACATGTAGCATCAAGTGGTCCACCTTGGAAGGCAATGGACTTCTTTTCGCACTTGTTCTTCTTCTTATCTTCTTTAAAAATTGTGTTTACTTGATATTGGCGGGATGAAAGAAGAAGAAGAAGAAGAAGAAGAAGAAGAAGAAGAAGAAATTGAGTTAGGGCAAGAAAATACTTGTGACACTAACCCTATAACCTTTACATCAAAATCCAAAAAAAAAAAAAAAAACAATGTGAAAATCATGATGTAAAGCTTTTAATGGATGCCATGGATGATATAAGTAAGATGTTAGAGATTATATTTTGCGATTGTGGAAAGCCAAACATCTAAAAAACTTCATAGATGGAAAACAACTCAGAAAGAAAGTTCAATAGGTATGAAAAGTATATTGTAAATGTGAGTTTCTATATAAATGGGACTTGGGTTCTTATAAATGTTTGACTAAATTTAAGAGATCTATCGAAGAAAGGGAGAAAAAGTGAAGATACGCTTACTACTTCTTCATTATTCATCACGTTATGCAGATGCAACTTAACAACGAAAATTCAAGTGAAATTGGCTTTAGATATTAAAATGGTAGCAAATATAAAGTTTGGATATTCAATTGTTAAAAAAAAAAAAAAGTACCTTTAGGTAGTAGGCCATAAAATTCAAAGCACTTGGTTTGTAATTATTTTTTATATATTTTTTCAATTAAAAGAAAGATGTGAAATATACTATACTATACATTTCATCAAAAAAAATATATATACTATACATTAATTTTTGGAGAACCAAAAATTTTTTTTTTGGGTCCATCAATGGATAATTGAAGTTATGATTTGACATTTTAATTTTATTTTATTTCTATAATACTTACCATAACTAATGATATTATAAGAATACATTTTATGAATAAAATTAAATACAAATTAATTTGAGGTTATCAAGCTTGTATAATTTTCTAGTAACAAATTAACAAATTTATGTTGAACTAATTAATATTATTTTTAATTATAAAATTGAAAATATTTGTAGAGGCACAGTTTTGCATTCACACTAAAAACTACAAAAGCACAAAATATTTAGAATTGCTAGCTTATTTCAAGTCCTTTTTAGGTACAAAGGAAGGTGCATTTATAGGCATAAAGTTTCTCGTTCTCTCAGAAAACCAGCCCGCCATTCTTATTAGAATTCACTAACTCAATCCTATCAATGCTAGATCACTGAAACTCTGAATTTTCAGGGATTCATTTTCTTTAAAACCAAATAAATTAAAGTCAATAGATACAACACTCACTGTACTAAGTCCCCATTAGCCTGGACATACAATTTCGTCTTTGGACAAATCAGCTCGGAAATATTTTACCCCACACAGTTAGCACATTACTTCGTTATTTGAATTCTACAAATAACAAAAGGAGACATGTCCGAGACGCTAAACCATCATTGCCATAAATATCACGTCACCTCATTGCAACGTTGCCTCCTTCCCTGCAAACTGTCATGTCGCTTCAATCCTCACAAGCCATCACACCACTTTGATCCCCTAAAAAGTAATGCACGAAAAACTAATATCAATAAATTCCCAATCGATCATCACCATCTATTCTTTAGCCCAATCTGAATTGTTGATCCAAACCTTTATAAAGTTCCACCTTCAGCCTCACTTTTACCATTGTCAAAAGCTACCATTTTGTTGCCAATTGCCAAATTCTCCTCATAACAAAAACGTCTTCTCCCTTATGAATTTCTTGAAGCCTCCCATTCTGCATCAAACGAACTCATCAGTGTCATCATCATGTGTTTTACTTTTTGGCACTTACTCACATCCTCTTAGGCTTCAAAATACCACATTTTCCCTCTTGCTATCTCCATTTTCAATTCTTTAAGTTCTTCATTTCCTGGTAAGTTCTTCTTACTTTAATCTAATTTTTATCTTTTCTTTCTCGAAATTCTTGTTTTCCTTCTCTTTTTCCACCCACCAAACAATGCAGCCATATGAGTAAATGATTATTTCGAGATCCAACCAATCAAGGGTTCATTTATAGAACTGAATACAACTTCAATGTCACCTAGAGTACTGGAGCCAAACTCATGGACACAAGTAAAACCACTCAAAACCCTCAAAACAAAACGGGACCAAAAGGCCAAAATGAATGAGACCAAACCCATTCCAATGCATCCAGCCTTTATATATTGTACACATTGCCTTTGATCCAACGATAAAACTCTCCCCAACCAATAATACACACACACATACTAAAGTCTTGTAGAGCAGCGCGGAACTATGTTTGTCTATTTTTTTCTTTGTTTTTATCCTTAATTATGGCTCTTAGCTCCAAATCCCATCTTTGATTTGCACTTTTCCTTTTCTATTCGTCTCCATCCCTATAACACTTTCAAAATCCTCTTATATTTGTGTTGTGTTGAGTATTTAGATATAAGATAAATATATATTGTAAATTATTTTATATATTTATCTATATAGTAGATGTATTTATCTATGTCATAAATGACTTATAAATAGGACCATTGCACCATTGTAGAAGTACTCACATATAATATATTAATTCTTTATTATTCTTTTGTTCATAAGTTTATAGTATTAGTTCTTTGATATTTTTTTTATTGTATAACAAATATAATTTTGTCTTTTATAGGCAAATTATTACTTTTTATCTTATTTTGGATAATCATATATATTTTTATATTTTGGATGAAGTTGTTTAGTTTTGAATCTATGACCATTAGATTTTTTGAATTTATTAAGTTTAAGTTAATAGAAAATAAATTATAATTTTTTTATATTTTATCTCTAATATATAGTAAATACAATAACTTTAAATTTGATGGAAATTATAATTATGTTGAAGTTTTTTTTTTTCAAAACAAAAAAGGAAAAAGAAAATTGAAACGAAGAGAGAAATTTTAAAACAAGTAAATCTTTTTGAGACATCAAATTACTATAGAAGTATGAAGATTGAGATTCATGTATAAAAACAAAAATAAATTGCAAAGCAGCACTAAATTTATGTTTTCAAAATTGCACAAAAAAATAAAACTTATGATGATAACAAAATAGTTATAAAAAAAGATATTTGTCAAATGTTATCTTATCTATTAAATGATTAGATCAAACGGGCATATAAATCATAAGGATATCACGATAATTTTCCAATGCATATCCACCCTTAGATGTTTAAGATTTAATTTAATATTTAATTTTTTGCCATATCAGATATTTAAAATTATCGAAATTATATATTTCGATAAAGAAATTTCCAAAATTAAAAGAGAACCTAAAAACCAGTAATGGGTCAAACTATTTGATGACTCCCATTCATAAGAAACTTCCACAGAGTAATGATCACAATGGAGCTTAATTTCTTGATAAGGCCCTTCTTTTTTATTTTTTTTTTAAATTTTCCCCACAATAAAAAAATGTAAAAAAGTGCAAATAAATTCTTTATTTTGTTTTCTGAAAACCAGACCTCAAATTTATCGACATATATCATATCGCTTTACAATATTTCTTACTTAATCAAAGCCACCCGAATTTCGGAAATGCCATTCGTAAAAGAAAAAAGGACAGGATTTTTTTTTTTTTCTTTGAATTACCAAACATGGCCTTCACGGTAGAGACATTCCCGTATTAACAAACCAAAACCCCACTGAAAGAAAGGCCGTGTTTGGCACTCTCACTCTCTCTCTTTCACAGGCATGGCCAGGACTGCAGCTTCTGGGTCCGCGGCGAAGCCGTCAATGGCTTCAACGATCAAAGCTTACTCATTACCTCTGTTTCTCTTCTTTGGAGCCCTTTTCTTCCAGCTTGTTCTTATTCCCAAATCATTCCCTCCCTCTTACTATGACGGTTGGTTTGTTTGTTTGTTTGTTTTCTTTTTTTCCGATTCCTCTCTCTCTCTTATTTTCTGTTTGGATGATGTGGTTGTTTTGTTCGTGTTTTCAGTTCTGGGTATAAAGAGATATTCATCTATAGAAGAAGTAACAGAAGCCTACAATGAACTTTCCTCCAAGTGGTAAATTTTTGTTTTTCTTTGTTACTTTTTTTCTAAAAAAAAAATAAAATTCTCCATTGCCTATTTTGGTCATGTATGAACTTTTGTCAATTGGGCGTTTTCATAACAAACACAACTATATTAAAGTGTTTTTTCCCCCTCCTTGTTGGAACATATAATTTAAACTTGAAACTATACATTTTCCAGACTCATATTAAAGTTGAGTTGTTATTATTATTATTAGTATTTTTTTAAATATTGGTTTTACTAATGGCGTTGTTCAGGGCAATATATGTATCTCACTCAGTACCAACGTATAAAGAACCAACGATATATTACTGTAACTTTAATGCATTTGTATGCTTAATCAGGATAAAAGGATAAGTGTGTGTGTATATATATATGTATGTATACATAAAGAAGTCTTTTATGCTAAATTTTGCTCCATTAGCTTGTGAAGTTGCTTTCCTTTTGTGAATTTTTCTCTTTCAATAGAGTTTATGGAAGTTTTACAGAGGTCTAAACCTGAAGATGAATGTAGGTATACAATGTTTTAAACCTTAAAGAAAGTTTCAAGCTTATATGCCATTAGGAAGAGATCTGTCTAATCATGAGAAGAAGAACGGAGTAGCCAATGGCACTTTGTCTTTAATTCTAAATTTTCATTTGATTGTATCAGTTGATGGCAAATTATGTCATTACGTACGTTCATCAAATTGATATAGAAGTTGTCTCTCCAACGGTTGGAAGGGAGTTAATGAGTCTTGCTTTCGTCTTTCTGACTGTTTATAAGCATGCCGTTTACTGTTGTAACTTGACCAGGAACTTTGGTCTTTCAGGAATTCAGAGGTGGATGTTCCTATTACTATTGATTTATTAAAGGTTTGTAAATGTTTTGTTTCTGAGTTATCTTACATGTAGGCAGGACTGATGGTAAAAACACATAAAAATGCGAAAGCATGGGGTGATTCATTATCGTGTCCTTTCTGGATTCTTATTAAGAGCTGTAATTCATTTTAACTGTACTGAATTTGATACATATTATCAAGTGAGAAAAGTTACATTTGAAGACTGGTTTATCAAACTGTTACATGTTAGCCATATGGTTTTGAAGTGTCTATGAGCTTTATCTCCAAGAACTCTTAACATATAAACCTATCAAGAATGATTTTGTCTAGATGCGGAGTAAGCCATATAATGGTTTTCTACTTATTGTTAATAGAGAAAATTCTTTTGAAAATAATATAAAATTTCTTTTATTAAAATAAAAAAGAAGAAGAATGGTTTTAACTAGGATGTTTGTAACAGCTATTTGAACATTAGTGAAGCAAAGGTGCATTGATATCAAAATTTTTGCATCATTGCTATTTCCCAGCCTGGTGTTTAATTCACTGTGCCTGGGTTATAATTTGCAGATTCAGTATGCTTATGAATTGCTGACGAATCCATTATGGAAAAGGAACTATGATTTATTCGGTCTCGAGGAGCAATCAGTGAGTTGTTTACTTCCAGATGATTAAAATGGGATTTTTTTTTTTTTTTTTTTTTTTTTTTTTTTTTTTTTTTTTTTTTTTTTTTTTTTTTTTTTTTTTNTTTTTTTTTAAGTATGTAGCAGCACCACCGTTTTTTCTCCTCTCATATGTGCGAGGTCTATACTGTTTATTGATTGTTTGATTTCTTGGTCGTAGCATGTGCTTGAGAAGGCCAATGAACAGTTTGCAGGCCAAATTTTTTCAAAATTTGACCTTCCATTACTAGATTCTTCCACTCCTGGTTAGTTGAGATGTCTGTCATTTGTAGTTTCGTTACACTAGCATTGCATTCTATTGTAAGATATATATTGTGTTGTAGTGTATCAACAATTTTCGAGGCTGATGCGGGTATATCCTTGGCTTTTCAGATACTGGAGATCACAGTCTTAATGTCATCACCTCTGAGGATTTTGAGGCCATCTTTCAGGATACTAAGCCATGGCTAATTCAGGTCCATTCGCTTACTGAAACATGCTGCCATTACATGAATATGAAACTTTTGGATTCTTTTCCTCATTTTCCTCCTAATCTCCAACAAAGGTTTATTCATTGAAATCCTACTTTCATATGGCACATCATGTTTCAGCTGCTGGGTCCAAATGCATCAAATTTACTGTAATTTTTCTGTAGAAATGGACCTGAGTTAGAAAAAAGTTTTGATCTATATTTGAAAAACTTAGATTCTGTAATTCTGCTGGTATTTTTTTCAATTCTTAAAAATGTGTGGGAAACGTATCAATTTGGTTTGTAATATTTGGTATTTATGTTGTGAAATTATACTTATTTCTAAAGTATTTTTTTTTTTCTTCTATTGAATATTAACTGATGGAGAATAGAAATAAAGTACTTAGAGTTTTATGTTTTATTAGGATTTTAATATTACTCTGTTTTTTCAGGTTTTAATTTAGTTTACTTACTTAATTAAGGTTTTTATTTGTATTCAGTTTCCTAATGTTTGTAGATTATTTTATTATAAATAGGGATTCCTATAACCCTATTAGACAGACTTTTGAGATTATGAATTGTTGAATAAAGTTGTTCTCCCTTTAGGGGTGTTTCCCCTTTCTCTTTCTAATATTCATTTATTTCTCCCTTTTATTCGTCTAATTCTACCCCCTTCATCTATTATTTCTCTCCTTCTGTCAAATTCTATCCCTTCTATTATTTTCTTGTTACTGTTCTGTATCATTAACTCTATTTTCCATGTTTGTCTTTTAATTGCTGAAAGTAAAATAAAATATTGTGTGGTTACCTACTTTTGGTTAGTATCTGTATGATACTGCTGTCTTTTCAAATACAGTCCAGATCTTATTTCAAATGGGAACTTTTTGTTGTTTCTCATATTATATTATTCTGTAATTTGACATGATTTTAGTTTTTTCTGTTTTTATACTCATTGACTCTGTCGTAAATGAAATTGGATCAGTTGTACTCATCTGGGAGCAAGCGCTCTGCTCAATTTTCTGATATCTGGAAAAGAATTGGTACGTTTGTTTTCCTTATTTACATCTGAAAAGTAGAAATTCTTAGCATCTAATATGTTGACGTAGTCAATTTTTCTTCATAATGGTTGGCAATACTATTTTCAACCATTTAACTTCTTCCGGGTGGTCAATCCTTTTTCTTGAAGGAAAAAAAAAGTTGCTTATAAGGATTGAATGTTTTAAAGAGTCATGGCCATCTGTTTTAAATTATTATTTGCATTCAACCCAACCCCCACCACAACATTCCCCCTGCGTCTCTACATTTATATCTCTTTCTGTTCTAAAAATTTAAATTTGAGGAATATAATATTTTTAACCTATGTGTTGTTATATATAACATTTTGTAGTGGAGTCTTTTGTTTCTCTTACTTTTTCTATATGTACTGTTTTCACTCCTTTCATCTGTTCTTAAATTATTCATACTTCTAATGAAGCTGTTTTATGTGATGCCTCCAATAATTATATACTATTCATTAGTCCTAATTTTTAAATTTATTAAGATATTATAGAAATTTAAACGAAGGTTGAAACATAGTAAAAGAAGTTTTGGGATCCCTTATAGGACACGTGTATATCGTCAGCAAGATAAGTAGAGTTTGTTTTTTGGGTGAAATAATGATTTTCCATTAAATTTGCCATTTTTCAATTTTTATTAGATTGGTTTTTATTAGTTAAAATAGGAATATATTTTACTTGAATATGATAGTTGTCTATGCGATTGTTGGTAATTCTTATTTGAAGCATGGATGCTACGTTAGGCATATGATCATTATGTTTTCTTTTCTTTATTTTAAGTTGCTTTGTTGGAGGGGGTTGCAAATACTGCTTCAGTGGAACTTGGAGATCTTCAACTTGTGGCATACCTCACTGAGAAGAAACCATCAGGGCATCCTTTCTTCAGGAATGGTAAGTTGAACATTGACTTGCTATCCTTGCGGACTACTACTAACGGAAGCTTGGATTGCAATGACTGTAAATAAAAATATGGGCATAGTAGGTGCAGAACATTACACTTGAAAATTATATGATAATAATTATGCATAACATTGCTTCAAGTTCTGTTATGATTAAATAGCATTGCGAAGCTTCCATATTGCACAGGTAATCTCTCTCTTTCTCTTGCTTTGCTTCTAGCATGCTTCTTCCCCTTCTCCACTTCATTCGTCCAAGACTGTAAACCCTACCTTATGAACTAACATTTTTATAAGCATCTTAGTTGGACAAGATGACCATGATCCATTTGCAGTTGGATCCTTTTATACACCTGTTACCCATCTCTTTAGGTTTTGAGTCTTGCTATTTTTGTGTTTTTTTAACTGTGGTATTTTTGAGAAATTTCTCACTCCTAACAAACTATCTTATATTGTTAAACACCTTGATGTTCATTTGGTTTCTTCTTCTAATTTGTAATTATCATACCTCCTATCATTGAGTATTATAACTATTGTTCTAGGATTAAGGGGCTGAATAACTTGTAGATAGTTGCAGGCATGCTAGTGGATTTTCAGGAATGAAATAACTTCCTTTCCTTTCTCTCTTTCTCTCTCTCTCTTTCTGAAAAGAGTGTGCGTCATAGATTCTGTTTCTTTTTCTTTGTAGTGTTAGTGTCTATCAATTACTTCATGTGCCTTTAACTTTTGCGTTTTAAAGCATTAAACCTTATTCTGCAGAACCACTTTTTTCATGTGTCTAATTGCATTTAAATGTGTACAGGCATTCCTTCTCTTGTTGCTTTTCCCACAGGGTGTAAAACCGCTGATTGTCTTGTTAGGTGAGTTAGTTTATATTTTATATTCAAAGATGTGGAAATTTAATTTTATAAAACTTCAGTCATGTAAAGATTTTCGAAGACTTCAGTTATTGGCTATATATAGTGGGAAGTTACTTTTTTTTTTTTGTCTGGGTTAAGTTTCAAAAAGTCATGGCTCAGTTATAGAGGAGGAATTTCTAATTTGGTTCTTTGTGTTAGGTATAATGGAGGGCTCTCCATAGATGCAATTACAGATTGGTTTGCAACCACTATTCTCAGTTTACCTCGAATTTTTTACTACTCAAAAGAATCATTGGTAATTTATACTATCTTATTTTGTCTTCATTTTCTTTTTAACACATCTCCACCCCCTGTCCCCTCCCAACCTCCCACCAAAAAAAAAAAAAAAGGAAAAAAAAAAAGAAAAAAAAATTTTTTTGGAAAAAATAATTGGAGGCGGTCAAAGACCCAACTGATCCAAATTGTCAGAGAAATAAATAAATCATTCTAACTAAGACGCTATTAATGCATTGTCAAGATTTTCTTTCATTTACATTATAATTGTGTTTTCCATCACTATTTAACTCATATATTAGTATTACCTAACCTCTTCTGCTTTTGTTTCTCTTCTTTAATTATATCTCTGTCTACCTCGAAATATATATGATTCATATTTTCACTTCAGGTGCCAAACTTTTTATCAAAAGCTAGCCCTCATAAGGTATAATCTAAGTTTGAATCTATCACTAATATATGATTCATTTTAGTTCTTGTTCTTCTCTTGGAATCTTCTTGCTGATCTGTTTAACCATTTAGTTAAAGGTAGAGACTTCTCAATGTATAACCATAAATTATAAAAATAGATTTATAACTTTCAGTAAATGCTTTCAATTTCAATTCGAGTGAAGAGAAATGTTTAGTCAAAATTCCAATTGCTATTCTTTTGTGGTTGATACCTGAGTTACAAGAGCCTAGAGTAGAAGTGGAGGGGGGTGTTAGAGAAACAGCTCAAGAGCAGAAAATTAACAATTTCTCTCCTTGTTTTTGCATGTGTAGTTGGTAATCTAAAGTAAGCCCTATTTGGTATGGCTTAGTTCTAGTCAAAAAGCTCTATTTGGAGGGCCATAAGCTCTTTTTCTAAAAAAAACATAAGTGATTATTGACCAAAACATAACTTTTTAAAGCTGTTTTGGAGAAGCTCAAAAAGTTCAACAGAGCATTTAATGTTAATTTTTTACTACCAAATACCAATTTAGCCCTTACTATTATATTAAAATCTATTTTTATATCCAAAAACAAAATAAAATGATACAAACATGAATAAATGTATATTAGGTTATCTTTATTATTACATTGATTGTTTTAATTTTTTTTTTTTTGAAAACTAACATAGTGTGTTATTATTACATTGATTGTTGTTTATTGTTATTGGTATTGGTATTGTTGCTGTTGTTGTTATGGTTACGGTTACGGTTACGGTTACGGTTATTTGTAATTGGTAATTGGTTATGGTTATTGTTATTGTTATTGGTAATTTTGGTAACTGGTTATTGGTTAATGGTTATTGTTATTGGTATTGGTATTGGTATTGGTTTTGGTATTGGTATTGGTAATTGGTAGTGGTACTAGTTGTTGTTGTTGGTTTTTTTTTCCAATATATAGAAGTGTCAAATTTATGTGATATATGTTAGTCAGTTAGTGGGTTTTATTACGATTTAAAATAAGTATTTTACATACAAAAATATATTTTATTGCAAAATAAATAAAAAATGATAGTTGAATAATTTTTGCTATAATAAATTAGAAGTCGAAAGCACTTTTGCAGCTATATTGTTAAACGGTCTACAAGAAGTTAAAAGTACTTCTTAAAGTGACAATCAAACAATTATAGCATTTTAATAAAAAGCTCTTCTTTGAAAAACTTTTTTGTGAGAAGCTCTACAACTAAAAGCTCTGCTTGCATAAGCTATATCAAACGGTCCCTAAGAGTGTTTGGCTTTTTGGTTCATATTCTGTAAACTGAAGGTGAAGTAAAGCTTCATCTAATTCTTAATATATATATATATATATATATATATATTTTTTTTTTTTTTTACNTTAAAAAAAGAAAGTAGAAAACGAAAAAAAAAAAATTAAAAAAATTAAAGAAGACTGTTTGTTAGTCTGACTTGGATGTGACCATCCTGCTTGTGCTTATAACAAATAAAAAAAGAAGTTATTTTGCTCAGAAAGATTTGTACTCGAGGTATCGAATTGACTAACTGTATTTCCAAATCCATGTCAATGTATACGTATAAATATCTAAAATTTAATGTCATATTTTGTTAGTAGTCCCTGCAATGTCATAGCAAGGAACACCAAGTCACATGTGAAAAATCCAAAATTAAGTTTGTCAAGGAAGTATGTGAAAAGTTGGGGGACATGTTCAATGGGATGATGGGATCTAGATTGCCCCCAATTCATATGCATTTGACATTGAGAGAAATCAAGAAGGGTTAATAAAATGATTTAATTGACAGCCAGTTGATTAGGGAGGTGATGATGACAATATTAGCAACTTTCTCCTTCTTTCTTTGATTTAAGCACCAAATTCAGTCTTAGAATTATTTCACATTCAAATACATACCAATTGTGTCTAATGTAAATTATTCAACTAAAGCTAGGGTACCTAGGCCCAAAGTAGCAAAAATTGTAGGGAATAAAAAATTTCAGACAGAGAGATAAGGAAGAGAGGAAAAAAAAAAAAAAAGACGGTATATGAGAAGAAAGAGTATATTAGAGACGGTTGTGTATCTCGAGACAATTTTTTGTCTGTTCAATTGGTTTCTGTCAAGGGGAATATGCTCTTTTGCACTTCAGTTGGAGAGTGTTATTACTCAGCAAATCAAGCTTCTATATATAAATATACATGTAAATACAAACATATGCTGTTTCAAGTTGCCAATGCTGTAAAGTTCTCATTTTTCCTACTGTAATTATTATGGACTCTGCATTTCAGTAGACAAACATAAATACATTCAGGCAGTCCTAAAAGTTTTATGTCTCCCCTCTTCAGTTTGTTGGTTGTAATATTGTAATTCTTAATGCTTCTTGGTCATAGGTTAAGGTCATTTTCTTCTCAAAATCTGGGGAACGTGCTTCTCCATTTGTACGTCAATCTGCTAAAAATTATTGGGATCATGCTTCTTTTGCATTTGTGCTATGGCGAGAAGAGGAATCTTCCTTTTGGTTCAATGCGTGAGTCATTTCAAAAGATGCTATTTGAGCTTTCTATTCTTTTATATTGTGTAAAAAATCAGTTTAATGATCTTTAGAAAATTTGTCAATGACAATAGGTTTGAGGTGGAATCTGCACCTGCTATAGTAATTTTAAAAGATCCGGGTGTCAAACCATTTGTTCACCATGGTACAAAACTCTTTTTAAATATTGCCTCTGTAATATTTTGATGAAATTTTCTGTCATTATATATAAAAATGAAAAAATAAAACAAAATGCAAGCTCTGTTATAACTTATAAGCAAAGTTGTTGATTTATGTTGCAGGAGCTGTTAACAATTCACAGTTTCTAAATATTATGGAGCATAATAAGCAACAAGGTATGCAACTGTCTTACCATCATTTTAATAGTTTGGTTTTCATCTGATAATATTAGGATCATTTCTGAATTCTGCTTTATTATATACATAAATATGGTTTGCATTTGTTAAAAAATTGTCTGACCTTCAGTCATTTAGTCTATTGCTATTTATTTCCTCCCATATGCCGTAAGCACATTATAATTTTAATAATATAGATGCAGCATTTAATTGCTAAGTTTTAGCTTTTTTCTTGTTTCAATCAATATATCTTGCCCTGTTAACTCTTCTATCATGCCTGTTTGAATCAATACTCAACCCTTCAATACTCAACCCTTCAGGAAGACTTAACAATAAGAATAAATACTAAAAAAAATAAAAATTAAAATAAATACTAAAAAAATTAAAAAATTCTTTATCATTCAGACTGCAAAATAAATTAAAGTTCCAATAAATTAAAGATTTTGATCCCAAGTAGATGACTATTTTACCGGTGACATTGATAATAGATAAGGACGAGGATACGGTAAGGATAAAAATTGTCTTTCCTGCATGCATCTTCATAAAAATGGAATAGTCTTTTTCATCGATACATCGATTTGTACAGGCTCTGGAAAGAAATATCCTTGAGAAATAAAGTTCCACTTCTAAACGAACCTCTAGTCACCTTAATATAATCCAGACCATAATATATTCTAGATGTACACATTACGTTATAATTGTAACAGTATATGTCTTTTTATATTTATGATTGTGAACTTTATTTTTTATACTATTTACATTTGCAGGCATGTGTGAAAAGTTTACTGTTCATTTTTCATTCAACCATGAAATCTTATGTGAGATATTAATTTTCAAACCAATTTCTCTTTAACAATGACAATCATATATTAGTTAGATGGCCTGTTTTACTCAAGCTGATGCCAGCAGGTGACAGCTAATCTCATATATATTTTTTATTTATTTATATCAAATGTACAGATTAACATTTCAATGCACATAAGTACATAATTTGATGTAGAGAATGATATGCATCATTGACCACCCCTTGGTATCTAGGTGCCATTAAATTGGAACGAAATGGTAAAATACCAAGTAGCAAGGTGCAAATAGTATTTGCATTGAACTTGTTTATTGTTACGATGGCTGAACTCCATAGTAGGCATTTAGCAACACAATCAGTTCGGTTGAGTTGGTGGCAATTGCTGATACATATGCTTGGCCTCTCCCATCTGATGACTTAAATGATCTTTTTTTCATGTTTATTTTAGCTTATGATGTCTTGCTGAATTATGGAACTCAAAAGCATAAAAAAGTTTCGTATGACAAAGTTTTTGTTTAAGCAGGGAGAGGCCCCTTTTCATTTATTTTAGCTTATGTTTGCAGAGCTTCCTCAACTAAGGAGTATGACATCCATGGTTTTGGGTTGTGATGCCCAAGGCTATTCTCGTGGTGGATATGATACCACTACTTGGTACTGTGCTATTCTGGCAGGAAGGCATGGCCCAGAACTCAATAGAATGCGTGAAGTATGCTTCTTTCCTATGCTTATGTTTTAGAGACTTTATATGATAGTCTGTAATTATTTTAGCTTTTTTCATGTTTGAATAATTTTACTTGAGATATCTTTGGATACCAATTATTGCATGCCATCCTATAAAGTAATTGCATTTGGCAACTGATGTGAATTATGTAAGTTTATAGACCATGCGCAGGGTCCAACAAGTATTATCAGATGATACTGAGTCAAGTATAGTGGATGGAGATGAATATGCAGCGACAGCAGCACTTGCGCTCAAAGCCAAACGCCTGACATTTGCTTGGCTTGATGGGGAAGCTCAAAAGGTGATATTTGTTTGTTAGTGACATATTTTTCTTATCGAATGATGTCTTAATGACAAATGGTTACAACTTTTAACTATATCCGGTTCTGAGCCAGTTGAAATTTTATTTTTATTCAGAAATATTGTTTCTTCTATCTCAATTCTGAGACCAGCTACGAAACCTGTGGACCAAGGAGAGACATGACTGATGTTCCTCAATTATTTATTGTACGTTACAAAAGGAATTCCACGGAAGAGAATCGGAAGCCTCAGGCAAAGAGAAACAGCATATGGGATGCATTACAAGAACGGGAACTGGATTCTGCAGCTCAGCTTGTGGCAAGGTACAATGGTTCAGCTGAATCTCCAGAGGTACAAACTCTTTATCTTCTGAGTTATTCCTAAAATTTCAGAGTGCTTTAGTTAGTGACCTTGAATAGTGTGTTTACAGTATTTTTTCTCAACTAAATTACAGTAATGTCCTTGATAGTGAAATTCAAAGATCTCCTTCTGTTTTCCAAGAATTATATATCTTTCTTCTAATCATTAATTTCATTGAATGCTGAACATCAGTTCTTTAGGTTTCACAAAATTTCTAATATATGGGTGGTGGAAGCAGAACTCTTAGATCTATAATTAGTTTTGACAACAGATATCATAACAAATTATCGGTAACTCATTATAGAAATATATGATGGAAAGATAGGGAAGAAGATTATAGCTAAATTTCAAAATTTCCAACATCTTGGAACAGGGAGGTAATTTCAGTTACAAAAATAAGTTGCGTCATTAGTTTTTGCTAAACCCAAAATGGTTTGAGTATTTTTCTCTGCATCTTTTCCTTGTATAGCTGGGCGGCCTCACTTGTTTTTTCTTTGTTTTGTTTTTTCCTGCAGATTATTAAATGGATATCTCAAATAATCAAGGATGGCGACTCCAGAGATCTTCCCCATTATGTAAACTACTTGCTTGTTTGTTTTTGTAAATTTTGTAGACTAGTTTTTTGGAGCTTGCTTTTGTATGCACTTCCCTTTTTGCTCCCTTTAGTTGTTTAGTGCAGTCACTAGTCATGGCTTTAAATTGGTATGGTTTTAGGCACCAGTCAGGATATGATTATAACTTCTTTCGGCTTCTTAATCTGTTTCTAATGCAGAGAACAAAAACTCCCGATTTAGTTCCTGAGGATGCAGACCCTATTTGGATCAAAAGTGTACAAAGCATTACTTCACCATCTGCAGTGAAGCAGCGTTTTCATGGCATTGTGACAAGAATCTCTGACCACATTGGAGACCCAAGAATTGGCCCCATCTTGCTTCTGGGAGCATTGATGACTTTTGGTACCATCTGGCTGCGGAGGAGTCAACCAGCTCTTCAATCTAATCCACCGAGTCAACCAAATTCTGGGGTAAGTATGGTTATCCTCTACCATATCACTGCATGGTTTGATTGGATGGTGTGTGGGGCAGAGAAAGATGTCAGTGGAAGCATGGTTAGTGTTATATATCGTTGCAAACAGAAAAGTGCCAAGTAACCGAAGATGTGTTGGAAATTGCAAGTTTACAACATATCATTGGATAGACGATAAGTTTTATGAGAAGATTGATAATTAATGGCGCTGAAAATAAAATTATTGATTAAAACATGAACATTTGATTGCTTTTTGAGAGTAGCTATGCTCGATTCATAGCTCCTTATAGTTAGTCTGTATGACTAATTCTGTGAGATATATCAGACAAAATTACACAAGTAGACTGATCTGATAGGAAAATATAGTTTAGAGGGGGTAATGAGATGGGTTTTTCCCCCTGTAATTTATTGGGGTAGAGTGGTTTAAGATTGTAGGCAATGTAAGATATCCTATAGCTACATTCTTAAATGTCATATATAATTTTTTACCTCTTTCCCTTTTACTCACACCTATAACATATACATCTTTAGAGGATGTATAGACTACTCAAGATAGTAACCTGTTGCATATACATCTTTACAGGATGCAAGTAGGCCACGTAAGAGAGATCGAAGAGGATCGGTTTCAAATGAACCTCCACCTTCCTCCATCACCGATACAGAACCAAAAGATGCTTACCAGATGCCATTTACAGATTCAGATTCTGAGTAGTAGATTCAGTTTTTGAAGTTAATGAATCGTCAAACCAAGTATCTAAAAGGGTGTTTGCAGTGATTTCACAAATACTAATGTATGATTATTGAAAGGCCTGGCTATTTGGTTCTACGTGTAGAGGATGTACTTTTTATTCCCCATGTTTGTTCAATCTAATTGCATTTCTTTCTTAATTGGGAGAGAACTTGACAATTGCTGTATTAAATCACCAGCACAATGGCCAAATATTATGCATTTAATGAACACTGATAACATAAACATAAAGTATATAGGTCCTACAAAATTGGTTACCTGAGATTTATCAAAAAAAAGAAAAAAAAAATTAGTGACGTGTTCGTTTGATTAGTTTTGTTTTGTTTTGTTTTTTGGTTTAAAGTTTTTCTAAGTTATCAAAATATTTAGTGCTCGTTTGTTAACACATTCATTTTTTGTTTTTAGTTTTTAGTTTTTGGTTTATAGTTTTTTGTTTTTGTTTTTGTTTTTTTTAAAAACCAAAAACTCGTTTGATAATCATTTTTGTTTTTGGTTTTTGAAAAAGAAAAAACAAAAACTTGTTTGATAACCATTTTTGTTTTTGGTTTTTTGTTTTTATTTTTATTTTGTATAATGTTATTTATAAAATCTATACTAAAAATTCAAAATTAAATTTTACATATAAAATTCACATTAAAAATTCAAAAACTAATATCCAAAATATCAAATACAAATTGATTAATAAAAAAAAAAATTAAAATAATCAATTATAAATTCTTTAAAAAATAAAAATAAAACTACAAATAATTGTAAATATATGTCAAAGCACATATAATTTAAATTTTACAATCATTTTAAAGTATCATAAAAATTAATAAAATATAATCTAATGTTGAAAGGTGGTCCAAAGTCGATCTGCAATTCGATCCCTTACTTGAGCCATGAGCATTGCTTCGTTGTGGCTAACATTGATTGACATTTGTGTACTGTTTTCCACATTTTGTACATTATCATCATTAATAATCAATAATTCATCATTAAACTCATGAAATAATGTATCTTGATGAGCATGTAGTTTAATGAAGTTGTGAATCGTACAACATGCTGTAGGTATATACGTCTGTGTGCGCATGGGATATGGAGGCATTTGTTTTAAAATTGGAAATCGAGCTTTTAGCACTCCAAAACATCGCTCAATGACATTCCGTAGAGATGAATGCCGATAGTTAAACAGTTCTTCTTTACCTTGAGGTTGTCGTCGTCGACCCCTAAAGTCACGTAGGTGATATCTTTCTCCTCGGTAAGGTGATAAAAATCCAGGCATATTTGGATATCCCGAATCAACAACATAATACTTATCTATTCAAAAAACACATTGTATAAATATAAAGTTAAACGATATTTAAAATAAAATTGTAAAATAAATATAAATATTTTAATAAATACCTTCTGTTGGCAACGGAAATTTATTATCGGGATTAGAAATACACTCTAGTAATACTCGAGAGTCATTAGCAGTTCCTTCCCAGCCAGACATAACAAATGTGAAACGCATATCAAATGAACAAGCACACATTACATTCCATGTAGTATTTGATTTTCTACCACGAAATGGAATTTGTCGATCTTGTGGAATGCGTGCATCAACATGAGTTCCATCAATAGCACCAATACAATTCTTTAACATAAAAAAAAAAAAAAAAATATATATAACATAATTAGATTCATAATTTTACAAAAAAAAAAAAATTAAAATTGCATTATATAACATTGCAATATTGAAAAATTACCTTGAAAAATGGATAATATTTTGGATTGAATCTAATCTCAGGAGGAACAACATCAGAATTAGAAGGGCAAATAAGTTCTATCCCAAGCATGCAGATCTTTTTTAGAACGCGATTGAAATATTTTGAAATAGTTTGTCCTGAATGTTGAAACCTTTCAGCTGCCAGACGATTCCTCTCATTATGAGATATGGTTAATAAAAAAATTGCAACTTGTTCTTGAACTGTCACAAACCTAGAGTTTCTCATATTTGTCTTACTTTTTAACTCTTCGCAAAATGCTATAAACACATTTTTGTCCATTCTAAAACAATCGTAGCATCTACTTTCATGACCATTGAGTAACTCTAGTACATAATCGTGACCTTTAAGTAGAGAAGTTCTACATGGTCGCCTTAAAGGTTCTATCCGAGCATACTCATTGCAAACTAAACATAGAAAAGTAAAAATAAGCTCATCATCGTCGTCTTCAAACAAACTCAACTCAACGTCATCAAAATCCATATACACCTGTTAAATGCACATATATTTAAGCAAAAAAAAAAAAAAAATAAAATCACATATAAAAATGACATTACAAATATTGTTCAATATTTAACTATCAAGCAAAACATATTGTTCTCAAAGATCAACAAAAACAATAAACATAACCTATTGTTCCAAAAATATAATCATAAATTTTTTAACAAAATATGTCAAACACAACCACAAATAAAATTACAAACTACGGATGAAATCTATCTTCCTCTTATCAGGCATGCGTAAAAACAACTTCCTCCAGAACACATCATCATGCAACAACTTCATAGCTTTTGAATAACAATCTCCATCAATATCATCCAATGAATTCAAAATTGCAAAAAGTACCAAAATTAGACAGTTTAAAAGCAATAAAGTTTAAAAGATCAGATATTAGACAGTGGAAAAAGTACCAAAATTGCAAAGTTGAGTCTGCTATCTCCCAGTCTTCACTCGAAAATGCCACACAGCTGCAAATAAATATAAACAGGTAAGACGTCATACAAAATCAGACAAAAATGCTTAATAGATGCAATTAAAGCCCATAAATTTCTAGACACCCATCCTATATATATAAGAAACAACCTTTTATTGATAAAAAATCAATACAAACAGTAAAGAGAAAGATGAAAAATCCTTGAAAACATAAATGCAGACAAAAACAAAAAACAGAAAATTAAGACAATAATAAAAATTAAGAACATATCAGCTACCCATGACATCTTTCCAATTCAGAACAATAAAAAAGATGGCAAATTTTTGAAAGCTTTATCTGTAGAGACCCACAAAGATGCTAAATATTTAGCATTCTCAAAGAGATCTTCACTGCTCATCTCTATCTTCAAAAATATTGTTTTTAAGAAGAGAATAATTGTTCTTGTTTTTCTATTTAAATCAGACAAGTACAAAGTTATATAGCAGAGATTGGTCCACAAACTTCTAAACCAATCTAGCTAGAAAATAGAAAACCAAACAGAGTTATCCTATCAGTCTAATTAGTAAATTTGGATTTATTTGAAAACAGAAAACTACCCTCCTGCACTGCTCATCACTTTGTCTTCAAAAATTCTATTGTTTCTTTCAATCCAAATTATCCATAGCAAAGATAAAACAACAAACTTCCACATCACCAAATTCTATGACATGCTATAATTGTCACTTTCCTGATATGATTAATTACAAAAAAAAAATTATTCTATCAATGCTTATAAGAATGACAACAACATTGTATATATACAGAAGTTCATGCATTAATGCTGATCATAGAACCTCTAAACCAGCTGAGCCCTCTAGATTCAAGAAAAATGGAAAATTTTTTTTTTCCATATTCTACTGCTGTTTTTATGAATGAAATTTTTAAAAGTATACAGAACGTTATGCATCAATGTTGGTAACAGGACCTCTAAACCAGTGCCGAGCTCTCAAGATCCAAGAAGAAACAGTAAGAAAGAACAAACCACCAGCTGGAGTATAATTGAGTGTCTCAATGGTAATAGACAAAGATAATATAAGAAATTCCCAATTTGCACACATCTCTGTGTCACATCAGCCATTTGAATTTCTCGGGGAAAAAAAAATTTCTCTTTGGGAAGTTCCAAAAGTGCTCATTCATCACAAAAAAAAAAAAAAAAAAAAGAGCTCCGAAAGTGCTTAAGCTTTGTAACAAGTTCACGTGCATTTCCAAAACCAATAAGATATTGCCTTGCAAGCTTTTGCATAAACATATTAGCTCATGCCAGAACCGATCTGGAGCCAAAACCAAAACCAAAAGATCTGGAACCAAAACAACAGATCTGGAACCAAAACCAAAACCAAAACAAACAAAAAAGAGTTTCGCAGCAAAGAGAGCAAGCATACCTCACAAAATCGAAGATGGTGAAGTTGCCGTTCGGGGAAGATCGACGATCAAAAGCCGGCGGGTCGAGTGAAGTTGGATCTGGACAGAAGTGGTATTGAGGCTGCGAAAGAGAACAGAGTAAACGAAAAAGCAAAATGAAAACAGAAAAAAAAAGTTTTCTGTTTTTTCTTAAAATTTTTAAAACGTTTTTGAAAAAAAAAAAAACAAAAAACGGTAAACGGTTATCAAACACGTTTCCGTTTTTGGTTTTTCAAAAAAATCAAAAACATAAACGGAAAACTAAAAACGAAAACGTAAACAAACGTAGCCTAAATTACTAATTTATCAAAAAAATGGCAATATTTAGTTGATTTTCTTCTTGGATTCATTTATCATATTTATTTATATTAATATTTTAGGAATAATATATTGACAGGTCATTTCGTCAATTGTTTTGGTAAACATTTCGGTACTTGTAGCGTTGAAGTGTTTTAAATCAATTAAAAAGTAATTAAATGTTTGAAATTGATGTTTAAAATTTTGTTTAAAACCATCTTTATAAAGAAAAAAAAAAACTAAAAAAAAAATGTTTACAAAACTAGTTTTAGATCTTAAATTTTAAAATACTAAATAAAAGTTTTCTAAAAAAAAAAAAAGATTTAGATTCTTGGAATTAACGTTTATATAAACTTAAAATTTTCAAAACTTGTTAAATTAAGATACAAAATTCAAATTTAGGTTTCTTGGTTAATCTTCAATATTAACAGACAATGTGCATAGTCTCCTTAAGAAGAGCTTGCTTAATCTTTTGTGCATCCACTATAAAAAAAAGAAAAAAGAAGAGAAAAGAAGTGTTATCCACAACGTTTGATTGATGTTGCATAAAAAAATTTATATGATGATATAATATCGCCGTATTATACATCGTCGTAAAAAATTTAAATGACGTTCAAGTTCGTTGCACAAAATGGATGTGTGACATCAAATTCACATGGCAAAGAACTTGATAACGACATAATATGTACGTTGTCGTTAATATTCAGATACGACATCATGTGGCAACTAGAAGTCAAAGGCAACGAATAAAATCCATCGTATTCTAATCTAAAATGGCACATATCATGCATCGTGGAATGTGCTCTAGAAACGACCATGATGTGCATCAGAGAATGTGCTCTGAAATGATCCACATCATTTTAAAAAATATATATCTTGAAATTTGGAGCTTCAAAATTTTAAAATTTCAAAATCTCAACCAAATTATACATTATAAATAACTAGAAGGAAACAAATTATATAAATGAAAAAATGAAATTGACAAGAAAGAAATTTGACAAAGAACTACCAAAGCTTTTATTTGTATAGATGGCCTAATCTCATCACCAATTCACCATCAATAACTAAAATGATGAAAAATAAAATTGAACAAAAGAGCAAAAGAGACTATCTTGGGCAAATCCAATTGCCCTACCTTGGGCAAATCCAGTTGCCTCTTTATTTTGCTTCCAAGTTCGTCCATAGACACGACAAAATACTAACTGCCACAACCCAAGCCTAAACCACCATCAACATGACAAAATAAACAAAAAAGAGATAAAAATCAACTCACAAATAAATAATAATCGAAAATTTAAACCATAAATTACTTAGTTTAAAACAAAAATACACCTTCTAAGAAATAAAAAAAGTAAAGAAATACTTATTATTAAGAGATTGTGATTTTTTGTGATGATTTTCAAGCTAAATGAGGAAGAAAACATTTAGGGTCCGAGAGAGAGCATCAAAGTGGCGCCAGAGACACCAAGCTTTGTTTTGGCGAAACGAAGAAGATAACCAAAATCTTGCTTAACTGATGCACAACTGCCAAAACCATTGTCGTTTCATCAACAAGACAACCACGAGCATCATAGAAACTATCAAAAAAGATGCAGATAAAGATAACATGACGAACAAATATATAGTATTAAATAAAAATATATATGTATTTTAGTTTAAGTTGACGTTCATGAACGTTGTGTTTGATAGTAAATAAGTTGTGCCAGGAACAATTAATTATCCAAATTAAATATAAAAAAAACAGTGCCAACTATGTACATGCACACCGTATTAAATTGTCTCAATTTTTTTTTTTTTATGAATAAATAGTTTTTATTAGTTGCATGGAATAATATAAATATAATATAATTAAATAGGATATATATAGATATATGTATAATATAAATACATATAAAGCTAAAGGCCGTTCATGAACGTCGTACTTGTCTGTAAGACTAAACATCGTATTAGGTTCCGCATGTTGCCACATTGCCAAACAGCTATGACACAATGCCTTTACGTGTCGTTTAATCTAAAATAAAACGACAATTTGTTTGTGCGCGTCTTATTTTATAAATATTAAGTGTGACCGTTGATTGTTTCATCGTTGTAAATCATAATAAAAATGTTGTATTTATTTTTTCTAATTTATTCGCGTCGTAATTAGGGATTGGCATGATTCGGATTGGTTCGGTTTGCACCAAAAAGACAATCGAACCAATTTGGATAGTTCTGTTTGGGCCTATATTTGACTTGTCAATTTGGATCTTTTTTAGGCTTTGCAGCGTCTCTTTTTTATTTTATTTTTCTATTTTATTATTAACTCACCTTAGTTTCTACATTACCAAAATACTATAAATATAAATAAGGGACCTATCATGTTTGAGCATATCTAGCTTATAGCCCAATTAAAATCTTAAAATACTAAATCCTAACTAATAACTACATTACCAAAGTACATATATAATTAGCATTAACATTGCCCATTAAAATCTAAACCATGAAATTAAATCAAACAAAAGGAAAATAATTCCTTAGAATTTCTCAAGCATTGCCATTGCCCATTAATGAGTTATAACGACTCAATCAAGTCTTCAAACACTCTTACAAATCAATTTATTTTGACAGGCTCTGTTGTTTTGCATAGCTATAAAATAAAACAAACATTAGATTATATAATTGCAATGAAGTAACAAACACACAAACCTAATATTACATGCAAGCTAATATAATTTATTTATAACATATATGCATCCAATGTATTATAGTATTCCACTTCTTTTACAAAGAATCTGTTAATATGTTGAGAATTTTTCAGCAAATTCTGACAACATATCAAAGCTTCCACCATTTTAAGAGTCAAAGAACTCCTACAAGGATAAAGTATTTGTCCTCCAGTACTAAAAGCACCCTCATAAGCCACAGTAGATACTTGAATTCGTACACATCAGTCATTTACAATGGTCCATCAAATATATGTCCACATCATTTTTTATTTTATTGCATTTACTTTGTTTTTTCTTTTTCAAATAGGCAATCCAAATCTTATCAGCATACTTAGATTGTTCTAACTGAGTTTCACTATTCAAACTAGAAGTAGTAGACTCTAAATATGTTGAAATTGCTACTTGATTGCTACTTTTTGAAGCCACTTCATTTTCCTTATACCACTCAAAAAAATGTATATAAGTGTCCTTCAAACCTTTTGTCAAATTATTAACAATCACTTCATCATTATCATAAAACATGCCATAAGTAAATGATATATAATCTAACTTACATCTTGGATCAAGCACTGCTGCAATCAAAAGCAATTTTTTGACATTTTCCATGGAACTCCAATTTTTGTCATACTTATCTCTCATTCTTTTTGCCATATCACGCAGAAGAGAATCCCTATTAACATAAAGTTCATGTAATTGCTTTTGAATTGAAGAAACATGATGGAAATATATATTTAAAGTTACTTGTATTGAAGCACTAAATTTCAAAATAACATCATAAAACTTTTTTAAAAATTGGGCAAAAGCTTTTGCATCATCTCAATGCCAAGCTTTAGGAGGTCCAACCTTGTTTGATCCACTATCTTCATATCCAAAGTAAGGACTAAAATGACCATCCTCCTCCTCCAACCTCTCAAAGGCTTTTTGAAATTTCAAAGCCGACTCCAACATCAAGTAAGTGGAGTTTCATCTAGTTGGAACATCCAAACGCACTAGAGCTTTGCTTTCAATTTTCTCTTGATCCATATATTCTTTAAATTTTTGCAACCTAGAAGGAGAAGATCTAACATATCTCACTAAATCCTTAATACCTACAATTGAGTCATATAATACTTTCAAGCTTTCAGATACAATCAAGTTAACAATATGAGCATTACATCGAACATGCAAAAATTCATCATCCAAAATACAACTTTTCCAATGAATTATTTTGCTTTTAAGATAAGTAACAATAGAATTATTTGCAATTGCATTATCAAGTGTTATTGGAAACACTTTCTCAAGACCCCAATCATGCAAACAAATCTCAATTATCTTCCCTAATGTCTTTCCTTCATGGTTAGCAACCACACAAAAGTTCAAGAGTCTCTTATGCAACATCCATTCATCATCAATAAAATGGATATTCAAAGCAAATAACATTTTGAATGGAAGTCTATGTATCGGTAATGAGACTAAGTCTTTGATTTTTTGAAATAAACGTAGATTTTAGGGCCGATTTTTCATGCAAGTCTAATTGATAAATATATTTTATAATAGTTCTTCTAGATGGAGGATCAAACTTGTGACATATGACACTGCAAAAATATCTAAACCCATGACCCTCTACAAAATTAAAAGGTAGCTCATCCAAAATTATCATCTTGGCATATGCCATCCTACACGCCTCCTTATTAAATCACGTAGCTATAAGATTACTCAATCTGTTATTACCGGCTTTTCTCTCAAAAGTTAATGTTTTCTGCTTCTTTTTTACTACCCTATGTGGACATTTCTTACACTTATTCAGATGATTCCTCAACGTACTAGTGCCACACGTTTTAGAACTGCAAGCATAGTCCTTATCGCAATATTTGCATTCACATCTAGGGTCATCGAGATTATTATCTTTTATTTTGACATAGCAATCTCATACTTCAGAAGCTGGCCTAAAAGAATTTGTTTTTCCTAATGAGGGTCGGTGATGCGGAACTCCAAAATTAAAAAATCTGAAACCCCAAAACACACAAGAAGTATTGTAACAATAATTGGAAACAAGAACCCGCCCTACCAAACCTTTAGATAACTTGTATCTAAAAACGTGGATTAGAAGGCTAGGGAAAGAGAAGAATAATCGCCACAAAGTATTTCTACTTTGATAAGAGAATTCAACTCCTAATGCAACAAGAATAAGAAATTGATTCCTCACTTTGCAAGAACACTCCTGGGAGCAATAAGAAAATTAATTTTTTCAATTGATTAAAAACTAAAATTTGTCTTACAAAAGAATTGATCTCCCTTTATATAAGGATTAGAGTTAGATCAAGAATCAATTTAAAACCATTAAATATTAAGAAAGTAATCCTAAGGCTGAAAACTAACCGTAAAAATGAAAATAGCAAATATTACAAAACTGCCATTATAATCCGAAAATAGCTAAATTACGAAACTGCCATTATAATCCAAAAATAGCTAAAATTATGAAACTGCCATTATACGATGCTTATTTTTAAAATGATGCCATTTCGTCTCTGCAACTCCCGAGCATCATTATCACATTCATCTCTTGCTTGGACATCATGCTTAAATGATCATTAGGCCTCGGAAAAGTGTTCAAATTATTTGGAAACTTAAATCGATCTTTATCCATAATTCTCTTTACAAATCCAAGCATTCTCTCTTTGATCTTCTTAATTCAAGAACGCATCACTGGTTTACTAGGTAAGATGATGTCATCATCTTTTGCTCCAATGCTAGAATATGACTCTATGATGCCCGCATCATTCCCTTCCTCTTCAAAAAGATTCGTCTTCGAATCTGAATCCAAATCGAAAGGAAAAATATCAGAAACATTGAAAGTAGCGGACTCATTGTACTCACCTTGAAGGGCAATTTTGTATGTGTTGTCCTTGACTCTTTCAAGCACTTGAAATGGTCCATTGCCTCTAGCATCCAACTTAGACTTCCTAAGGTTGAAAAACCTTTTCTTCCTTAAATATACTCAAACTCAATCTCCTGGTTTGAATATCCTCCACGTGTCATCCCATAAAACTTTCCCAAAGGAACTCAAAAATTCCACATTCCTATCATATTTAATAGTTCTAGGCACTTCAAGTAATTTTGATTTCTCATCAAAATCCTGCAATAAAGAGACAAAAACACTAGGAAAATCGGGGTTAAGGTTAGTTTCACAAAGCAAAACCTCTCGAAACCTCACTAATAATATTGCTTTGTTATCTAAGAATGCACTTTTGACTTCTTTCTCTTTTGCATTAAAACTCTTTTTCTTTTCACTCTTTTCACTTTTCTCTATTGCACTTTCCTTTTTATTTTTCTTACTAGTGCAATCATTCACCATTGAGCCTTTATTTATATTATTTTCACTCTTGGCCTCTTCACACTCAATTTTTTTATTTGCCTCACTTCCCAAATTCCCATGTAAACTTTTGGAGAATTTCAATTGTTCAAAATACACCTCCATTGAAGATAAAGGTGCAAGTGTGATGCTCTTTTCATTATGCTCATGTCTCCTAGCTCTTGGTTCCTCCCTCCTTGGATGTCTCATCATGGAATGATTTGAGACTTCATCATCCTTGGAACCCGATGGCTCTATATATCTAGTTCCCGACCCATCTTTCTTTGGGTTATTTGTGGCGGTCAAAAAGACTCCACTTACCTTATCATTTAGCTTATCCATCTTCTTGTTCAACCTCCGAAATTCTCCTTTGAAGGCTTTGTAAAAGAGCTTCATGTGCGGTGTCATCTCCTTTTCGAGCTCTTCCTCGGAATAAACGGCTTCTTTTCCTTCTCTTCTTGACATCTTAGTTTCTACAAGACAAGATTAGGAAAAGAAAATCCTTACTTCTCTCCCTCACGTGTTTCACTATTTTTAATGGTAACTACGCTCGTGTTTCACACAATTTTGGCTTTTAACCTCAATGTGCTCACCACTCAAGCCTTTTACCACTCACAATCTCTAGAATCAAGTTGCACTTTAGAGTTAAACACAACAAATCAAAGCAAGAAAAACAAATAGCAAGTATCACAATCTCAAAACCTAACCAAAGAAAGAAAGTAGATCAAAAGAAAAGCAAAAATAATAATTAGAGTAATGGATAACAAATATTACCTTAAGAAAAAGAAAAAAAATACAAATAAAAAAAATTCGGAACTTTTTTTTTTTTTTTTTCAGATGCCTAGTGGACAGACCCGCCCAGGTGCGACCCCAGGTGTGACCCCAGGCGCCTGGTAGTGCGATTATGATTTTTTTTATACTTCTTCTCTTTTTGAATAAAAAAAAGCCCAAATCAACAAGATAAAAAAAAAAACGCACAGATCAAACACAACCCTTTTTTTTTTCAAGGGAATCAAAGTATTATAAACGAAGAACACAAAAAAATTGAAAACAAAGATAGATAGGTACTTATCTCAACCAATGCTCTGATACCAATTGATGCGGAACCCCAAGAGTAAAGAATCTGAAACCCCAAAACACACAAGAAGTATTGTAACAATAATTGGAAACAAGAACATATATGTACAAATACTTATGTTCAACATATGTGAAAGCAAAGGTTTACCAAACAGCTAACCTACGGCGATGGTGACTAGTGTGGCGAGGAAAAATTGGTTCGTGCCTAATTGGTGCTGTGATGGTGACTGGGCAGCAGGCTGCTTAATTGACTTTTCCTTAGGTAGCCACTGGCCAGAGGTGGTAACTGGGCTGCTGCATCGAGTTGGGGGGGGGGGGGGGGGGGGGGGGGGGGGGGGNGGGGCACGAGTGGAGTCGGGGAAGTAGAGAGGAACAAAGGTTTTTTTTCAAATGAAATTGAAATTCAATTAGCATAGGGGTTTGAGGTGATGTGCCTCAATCTCTCAATATAACTTATGATGGCTGGATTGGTTCGGTCAGTTCTTAAGTATTAATAAAAATTAACCGACCACCGAACTAAATTGGCCGATTCTTGCTATTGTTACACCGAACTGACAAACCAAACTAGGCTTAACCAATCCAAACTGGCTAGTTTAGTCCTTTCCTGCGGGTTTGCTCAGTTTGTTCAGTAAAATGCTCACTCTAGTCGCAGTTGATATTTAAAACAATGCTACTCATTAAACACGCTGTATTTTTTTTATGCATGTTGTATTTTCTCAATATCAAATGCGAAGCTCAATTTTTTCATCATTGTAAATAAGAATGAAAATGTCGTAATTGCTTTCTCGAATTTATTTGAGTCATATTAAAATGACAGTACTCATTACACTTGTCGTATTGATCATCTAACAATCGTCGTATATGATCATTTTTTCTTGTAGTGATAACATTATTTAAAAATCTATGAAAAATAAATATTTTTTCTTTTAATTTTTTTATTTTGGAGGTGAGATTCTTAATTTACTAATAGTTAAAACTTTCATTTATATACATATATGTATTGGAATTTTTAAATCAGAACGGGTTGCGATAGAAACTCTCTTACTAAAAAATGTAAATATAATCAATGCTATGATATCCTAATTAATAAAGTTAATAACGAAACTTGACATGAAAGACTTTTTCCCAATGAAAGAAACTTATATGCGTACTTTGTATTGGTGATTGATCATTCATAATTAGATACCCAATAAAAAAAAAAAAAATAAAATTCACAATTTTGTTTAATCAGCGTGTGAAATTACAAATGAGTATAACTAGTTAAATTTATTAATACTTGATAGAAAATAGTAAGGGAAAATTTCATGTAGACCTTCTGATGTTTATTTCTATTTTACTATAAACTCTGTGATTTGAAACATTTCATATACACCTTCTGGCATTACTAAAATTCTGTTACTTAAAACTCTCTCTCGTAGTTGGCGGTACAAAAAGTTTCAAAAATACCCTCTATTTTAAAAAAAAAAAAATTAACAAATTGCAATGAAAGTGTTGGAAAAATTTCACCCCTTGATGTTTACCCTTATTTAATCATAAACCTTGTGATTTAAAACATTTCACATATACTTCATTTTCTTATCAAAATTTCGTTATGCAATATTCTTTCTTCTAGCTGGCAGTACAAAAAGTCTTAAAATACCCTCGGACTTTTTCAAGTTAAAAAATTATAATTCAATTTTGTTTCCTCTTTTTCTTTTACTAACTAGAGCCGCAGAGCACCGAGCCTTACCTTCTAACCATGGTCTTTTGTTCAACATTCCAAGACCCACTTCTTTAAGGGACATTGTATATGACCTCTTTTTATAGTAGTGTGTGTCGTTTAGCCTTTTTATATATAGACAGCTAGGATAGATATATCTGCCGAACTCCCTCAAACAAATTAAGCCCAGTGAGCTTCCAACTTTCCATTTAGACACAAAATGTTCCAATATCCCTCTGTAGTCGGACAAGTGAAATGCCCCAATACGCACGAGGACATCAGAAAAGTACTTGCAAAGATGATCATCATACCCATAGTACATTAAATGTAACATCCCGTTTTGAGAAAAATAATAAAATTTTAAGTTTGACCAGTTTGACCTTGAGTGGGCTCAGAGTTGACTTTTTGTGTGGTTATATTTCAGTTTTGACTTTGGTACCGTTGCGTAGAGCTTGTCGATACGAGTCCGTAGACTAGTAGTACGTTTGATTCGGAGTTAAGACCAGGAAGTTATGGTCGTTTTAGTGTGAAGGGCTTTTTGGTAATTTGGCAAAGACTGATATTTATGGGTGAGAAATAACCGTTTTGCCCCTGTCTGCATCTTTAAAAATTCTGGAAATTTCCACACACGCACACCCCCCCACGCCTCCCCTCCCCCTTCGCCAAGCCACCTTCTCACGCCGGCAGCCGCCACACCGTGGCCGGAGTTGGCCGACCACCACCCCTAGATCGAAGCAGGCAATCTCCTCTTCCTCCCCGTACCGGTGGTTCGCCGTGAAATGACCCAGATCGCCGGAAAACATAGCAAAACCGAGAGCCCGCGCAACCGTGAACAGTCGCGACACTATCTTTGGCCGGCCGGATCTCACTGTTCTGGTGGATTTAGGGAGTGTGCTTGGTACCGTTGGAAAGCTGGTGCGACGATCTACATTTTGGTACCAAGATTGACCCAGGAAACCGCCGGAGCACAGCGGAAAACGGCCGCAAAGTCTTAGAAAAACCACCGCGACAACCACCTTTCCACCCCGATCTACTCCGATCTCCTGCGAGTGGCACGACAAAGCCACCACCACTGGCCTCAGACCGCGCCGGCGACCAGATCTGCAGCTGGCCGGACTCCGGTGACCACCCCACGCATCCCACGCGCCGCCCACGCGTCGCCGCCGTCTTCCTCCACGCGCCGCCGCAGATCTCGTCCTTTTCCGGCGAGTGGGTGCTCACCACCCGTTCCAACGCGTTCCTAGGGTCGTGGGCAAGCTTGCTGTACCTTCAATTTGATCTAATTTTGGTCGGATTCGAAAACGCACAATCCCGGCCGAAGTCTGATCTTCCGGGACCGATTCCGATCAATTGCTACGACGAATCCTAAAATTGAAGGTAGATTCTCATTCCTTGCATCTTCAATTTCGTTTCGGTATAAAGTTTGCTGAAATCGGACTTGAAACGAGAAAATCCATGTATTTTGGAGATTTTTACCAATTTGGGACATTTTCATAATTTCTGAAAATATTGGAGTATTTTTCGTAATTACTGAAATTGCTGGGCAATCTTTTAATTAGTGTTTTAATCTTGTAATTGGAGACTTAGAGGACTCCTCTGAGCCGTTGGTTAGTTTCGGTAATTTAAAGAGTGTTTTGGTAATTTATTTTAGGTGTTCGTGCACGTTCGAGGGCTGGATCGGAGATCCAGCAGGAGCACGCGTCAGACCAGTGAGTGCATTTATTTTCTAAATCATTTGGGAATATATGCTATATTTGATTTGAATTCTATAAATTTGTTTGAATTGAATTTTCCTTATGCATTAAATTATAATTATTAAATATGTTTTTGATGATTTAAATATTTGCATGAGTTTGATGTTATGATTTGATGAATTTCCTTTTTATTTGGAATCAATAGAAATTGTGTTTTGATTGATTGTTTAATGGATTTTGAAGTTTTCGGATATTTTACAACTTGGGGAAAATTTGGTGAATTTAATATGATTTGAGCTTTTGTGAAATTTAATAAAGTTTTGGGGCAACTTTTTCTAATAACTAAAGGTTTGATTGTTTTGAAAAATTTTATAAATAGAAGTTTTTTGAAATCGTTGAATTTACTGTGATACTTTTAAAGGTAAAGGAATTTGAGAAATTTTATAAAATCTGATGATCGATGATCTCGAAAATGATTTTGAAATGTTTCATGATTTTGAGAAGTACCACACGGTATTGTATGATGACTGAGATGTACGGATTATTGCGCGCTATATTATTATTATGCCATCCTCTGCTGCGGACACGTGTCGGGAGAGAGATGATGAGGATCCTGCCATGACGGATTTGGGACGCCGGTTCGCTGTGATGAGTTTACCCCCCTCCCCCAGCCTGTGACGCCGTCAGGACGCTGAGGGTCACACGACAACGATACTTTGATGTGGTACTGGATTAATTTATATGGTTTGGATTTGTGGATTTGGATTATATGATTTGGATTTATATGGATTTGATTTATATGATTTGGATTGATATGATTTGATTTATGGATTTGGATATGGTTTTGGATTCATACGATTTTGAATTTATGGGTTGGAGCCCATGGTATTTGGTTTATATCGGTTTGGATTTAGCAAATGTTTTTACTTGCCATTTTATACAAACATGTTTTCAAATAAAATTAAATATTTCTTGTTGAGATCATATTTATGGTTTTGGTGATTGAGTTGTGATTTCAATAAACATTTTGAATGATGTTTTCGCCCCTTAAACCGGTTATAATGATTTAATGATTTTGGGGATAAAATAAGGGTTTTGCGAAATGATTTTCAAAACGGGGAACCTTTCAACTGAGTGACGTGGGGTTTGAGTGAAAATAATTTTAACTACTGAGCTTATATTTTGTAGATACCTAGGAGCACTCACAAAGATTTTATATCTCACGTTTTGTGTTTTAACTTCGTTCCCTAGGTCCTAGCTGCAGGTCCTCGTGAGCTACCACCGGCATCGCATCTGTACTTGACTTCTGCTACCGCTTCTTCTTTATGTATTAAACTCTTTCCTTTATTTCCGTTTATCGTTGGATTTGTATTATTATTATTTTTCTGTCTATTACTCTTAGTGGCTCTGTCATTCCCACATACTTTATATAATATTTTATTATTTATTTCAGTATTACTAGATGATATTGGTTGCGATGCATATCTTATCTTGCTTCTCGTCTTATTTATGGTTTTATTGTTTATTAAACCCCTTTTCGGAGGAAGATTCTGTTGGCTACCTTGAAGGGTTCTGGTGGAATCTTCCTCAGGCGGGGCCTCTCCGGAGAATCTGGAGGGATTTCCGGGGCGGGTCCTGTCATTAAATAAGAAGGCATCGTGATTCTCCTCCTCATCACATATTCAAAGGCAACAATGATTCCTTTGGGATCAAGCTCGAAAAGCTTGCCGGCGATTTTGGTGTAAGCGCTTTCATGGCCCTTCTCGTCGGCGGCAATAGTGCAACATATTTGGGCGAGCTTTGCATCTCCATGCTGCATGGCTAGCCCGACTGTGTTCCCATGAATTATAGCCGTTTGCCTTTCTTGGAAAGATGTGTAGATGTTCCATAGGTACGGATTATTTACCGTGCCCAAGTCGTATACATACGTACGCACAATTTTCAAATTAAGCAATTATTTAAAATGGAAATTAGGTCAGGAAGATATCAAGTTTTAAATTTTGATATTTGATTTCTTACATGTAAGCTTAGCTTTAACATTTTTTTCAGCCCCAATGATAGCATTAAATGTCACTATTTAATTTGAGACTAATTAAATATATATATATATATATATATATAACTTTTTAGATCAGATTAAGTTATCACAAATACTTTTGTCCCTTATGACAAAACTGCTAATAAAATGAAGAAAAAACGCCCTAAGTTAAAAGACTAAAGACACAAATAACCTTTATATATATTAATGATCTATTAGGCTATTTAGTCCATATTATTGTACCAGATGATGATGTGATATAAACGTTTTGCTATTTATCACCGATGGTGATTATCATCAGTGGGATTGCAATTTATGTAGCAAAATTTAATTAGGAACATTTAATTTTATTTTATTTTTAATACTAAAATGTTAATATGAGAAAAAGAATCATTTAAAGGTAACCACTTAAAATCCGATATAGCATGTAAGTTCCACTGATAATCTATCACCAATGGGTGAAAAAAATCAAAACTCTTGTCCCACATCATAATCTACTACGGTAACATAGGCTAGATAACCCTAAATAGTTGAAACCAATCTGATTTTGAAATCAACACACACAGAGAAAAAAAAAATATAATCCAAGTTATTTTGTTATATATAAACAACACAAGTTTATTATACACTTACAAAATACACTTAACAAAATGCACATAAGTTTATCACAAGAGAGAGGTTGGGTAGGACAAAAAATGCCACATCAATCAACCACTCTAACTCTTGGATCAAAAATTTGTAAAATTTTTACTGAAATTGAGTGAGAAGGAAAAAGGTAAGAGAAAGAGAGAGATGTGGCTGAGGGCAAAAACTTACATTCAAATTTTTCTCGTGGTTGAGACTCAGCCCAAGTAAGAGAGATGCAAATCAAAAGCACAGCGATTGGGTTGAGCTATCAGTGTTCTTCACAAAAATAAAATCCCAGCCACTCTTTCTCTCTCTCTCTATAAACCTACGGCAAAAACCATGAGCTTCGGGGGCGAGGAGCTTCATTGGGGACGGAGGAGATTTGTCGGGGACAGAGGATATTCTGCGGGGGAAGGAAGCTCTGGTGCCTTTTCGAATGCAGATGGGAAAGTTGGGATCTGGTGTGGGAATATTTGGTGCCTCTTCGAATGCAGATGGGAAAGTCGGGTGTGGGAATATTTGGGGTCAGGTGGTCTGCACGTGGAGAAGCCTAAATGAAATTCAAAATAGGAAAAATTGTTTGTTGACTGACCCGGCATCTTTCAAATTTGCAAAAGCCCCACTATCGGGGAGGCTATAGACCCCGACAATCAGGGTCCTTAGAGTATCTATATATATATACACACACACACAGGGAGAGTCAGGGCAACATTAGTACCATCCAAAATTAAAGAGAAAGATATATTGATCGAGGAAAGGCAAAAGAATGAGTGTTAAGCTGATGAATCAATCTCTTAACAAAGGGCAGACTTTTTCTCTGCAACCAAGCACCACATCAACAATTCCATCTCTCAAGTTCTTTATTTCCTCCGCTCTTCACTTTAACACCAAGTATAGTATTTTTTTCATTCTTATGTCTCTGTTCAATTCTACTATTTTATACAATCAAGCAACCGTAAAATATATCTGACAATTTTAAAATGCAGACTATCATTATAGTCTACTATCAATGATAAATTAACAACAATGGCATCACTAATAACTACCATTAGTAATGCTTCATGCATTTGAATATTAATGTAAGATATATTTTAAAATAGCTGAACCGTTGTTATATATATATATATATATAATTTTTTTGTATTGAAATCTATGCTAAATATCTACATAAAATGAAAGTATAATTTATTTTATTTTATCAAATAATGCATTCTATATAAGGGAAAATGCTAAAGATTAGCACGAATTAATTCCATCTAGCTTTTTAAATTTAAATGCAAAAAATATAAAATAAAATAAAAATTGTTAATGCATCGAATAACTAAGCATTCTTCCTGGTTCATTTTTTCTTTTTCTTTTTCTCAATATTACACTTGGAAGAGGAGGAATTTAGCAAGAACAAAATTCAAACCCGAGACATGGGGTTCATTCTTAGTAGTATAGTTTTACTATTTGATCAAGATTACAAATATATTTTTCATGGTTCATGATGGTTGCTATGCCTAATAGGAAAGCATAGTTAGTCTTAGTTAAGACAATATGATTTTTTAACAAATTTCATCACTTAGACTGAAAAATGGTAAAGTCGGGCATAAATTTAAGAAATCAAAGTTCATGATTTAAAAATTTATTTTGAAAAAGTCAGGTTGTTCTAAGCTCATTTCTTTTTCTTTTTTTTCATTATATTTGGAGATAATTAATCAAGCATATATATATGTTGGTTGAGAATATTATGTCTTATAGGGAGGCAGAAAACTTGAGAAAGAGCATATTTAGCAACATTAGTCCTGGAGGAGGTCGAAAGAGAAATGATAATCTTGTAGCTCCAGCTCCACAGAAGGAAAACTAGGATGAAATATTCAAGTCCATGGAAGGTTGGGCAAGGGACAACATTTTGCCATTTTTGAAACCTGCCAAAGAATGTTGGCAACCTCAAGATCTCCTTCCAAATTCTTCGTCGGATGGTTTCCATGACCGGCTCAAACAGCTTCAATAAAGAACCAAAGAAGTGCCTGACAATTACTTTGTGGTTCTCGTAGGCAACATGATCACCGAAGAAGCACTTCCGAGCTACCATGCTCGTATAAACGGGATGGAGATCTTCCACGGCGAGACCGGGATGGATGACAATCCTTGGGCTATTTGGGCGAGAGGGTGGAGTGCTGAAGAGAACAGGCATGGTGATCTTCTCAACAAGTATCTCTACCTCTCTGGTCGAGTTGATATGAAGCAAGTTGAGACCACCATTCATTATCTTATCGCTGCTGGACTGGTAAAGTACAATACACTTTCTATATATACCTCTTAATTCTAATTATGCTTGCTTTAAATGTAACATTAAATTATTAATTTTCATATTTCATCAATAAATATATATACTATGATTCATCAATAGTAACATCCGGATTCATACCATTCCACAAGGTCTCGCTATATGTGGATAGGCATGTATCCCGACATGAATATAACTAGACCTAGAAACTTGTGGTATTTTATCGTACTCGCGTCGAGTCTTATCGTGTTTATGTATTACAATTTGTTCATCTAATATCTCGATTTGTGAAGCTTAAGTTTTAAAATATGCAAAAATAAACTCTCAAAAATACATGTTGGTTCGTATTGTGTTAACTTTGATTCTGAGTGTTTATATCATATTGTACACGTGTCAAAATCTATTAACTCGAATCCAACCTGCATTAAATTTTCAAGTTAAAATATATAAACTGATTCAAAAATTAATGTATGGTGCCGTGTTTGAATTACTAGGTTTAAAAATAACTATATATTTGAATGTATACACACACACACACACATAGACATATCATAATATTTTGATTTTGAATAAAATCCAGATCCATTAATTACATGCAATCTCTTTTCACCTACAAATTGACTGTGGACCCTTGAGAAATTGCTTGTATATATATCGTTTAGTGAGCTATCTAGCCCATGTTATCGTAGAAGATGATGATATGGCATAAGAATCTTGATTTTTTCACCCAATGGTAATGAATTTCAATGGAATTTACATGCTATGCAGCATTTTAAGTAGTTACTTCTAAAGAATGCACTTTCTCATATTAGCGTTTTAATATTAAAAATAAAATAAAGTTAAATATTTTCATTTTAAAATAGTTAAATAAGTTGCAATTCTACTAGTGATAATCACCATCAGTGATAAATAGTAAATTGTTTTTACCACATCAATATCTGGTACAATAATATAGATTAGGCAACCCACTAAATCATTACTTTATATATATATATATATATATATATATATATAAATGTTTTTTGTAGTTTTAGTCCGTTAACTTAGGATGTTTTACACTTCTATCATATTTTTAGCAGTTTTGTCATAGTTATGGGACAAAAGAGTTCATGATAACTTAATCTGATATGAAAAGTTATATATATTATACAAAGTTATTCTCAAGTTAAAAACGACCTAACATTTTTAAAAATAAATTTTAAATTATGACATTTAATTCTATCACTTAGGCTGAAAAATGCTAAAACTTAGTCTAAATGGAAAAGAAAAAAATAAATAAATGTCAGAATTTAAATCTTGATATTGTCCTGACCTGAGCCTTTCCCATTGTATATAATTGCTTAATTTGAAAATTGTGTGTACATCTACACATCTTTCCAAGGAAGGCAAACGGCTATAATTCATGGGAACACAGGCAGGTTGGTCATGCAGCATGGAGATGCAAAGCTCGCCCAAATATGTGGCACTATTGCTGCCAACGAGAAGCGCCACGAAAGCGCTTACACCAAAATTGCCGGGAAGCTTTTAGAGCTGGACCCTGATGGAATGATCGTTGCCTTTGCGTACATGATGAGGAGGAGAACCGCGATGCCTTCCCATTTAATGTACTATGGGAATGATGATCATCTTTACAAGCACTTTTCCGATGTCCTCGTGCGTATTGGGGCGTTTCACTTCTCCGACTACAGAAGAATGTTTGAACATTTGGTGGCTAAATGGAAAGTTGAGAAGTTCACTGGGCTTTCTAGCGAAGGACGAGAAGCTCAGGACTATATCTGTGCGTTAGTTCGGAGGCTTAGAAGGCTGGAAGAACAAGCTCCAATATCTAATAATAAGGCCACCATAGAAACTCCCAAAGTCTCTTTCAGCTGGATTTTTGACAGAAAAGTGTAGCTGATCACAGACTCTGCAGATTTAAAAGGTTAATTTGGGAGATGTTTAAATAGTAGTTTGAATAATTCAAATAATTATTATCAGTTGCCAAATTGGTAAGTGGTAAATGTTAGTTAAAGCCTGTATGAGTGGTTTTTTTTTTTTTTTTTTCGCTAAGAAGCTTTTGTTTATAAATATTCCATATTATATATATAAGTTAAAAAATATGGTACTTTCCATTTTGAATTTGTAAAGCCTTTTACAGTGCAATTTTGCTTTTTGGCATTTTATTGCCGAGGATTTTTCAATATTAATTCTGCATGTAGTTGAAGTATCGTTGGATAATGCATTTAGTGTTCAGCTTCAGCCGGGCACAGCAATTGTTAGTTGTTCTCAACAAATTTTGGATATGAGATAGACAATTATTTACAGTGTTCTGATTTTAGTTAAAAAAAATTTAATTAATTAAATTATTAAATAAATAAGATGAAAAATAATTAATTTAATTATTAAATAAATAAATCTTTAAATAGTTATATATTTATTTTAAAAAATTAATTACTAGTAGATACATGTCACGTGCACGCCACGTATTCAAACAAAAATTGACCCATGTATTAATGGTGCAATATTTTGATAAGTACGGATACTAAAATGTAAAAAAAAAAAAAAAGTCTAAATATCTCCTTGTAACACTCAATGTAGTTCAAGTACCTCTAATCTAATTTATCCTTTAACTAAATCAGGTTTTCATGATAAGAGACTTATTCTGTATATTTGTGTATACATATATACATATAAGATTTTGCCATACTAAAGAGTATTTTTAATGGTTTGGTCTATTGCTATTTATATTTGACATAACCATTGGTGAGTAAAGTTTGACTTTGTCTATTAAATAAGCATTTAAACCACATAGGTAGGAAGCCCTTCTGACTCTTATAAAAGGAAAAAACAAAAAAAAGCCCTTATGATATTTTATATTTTGGTAATTTTTCAACTTATTTATATGCCACATAAATAAGAACAATATAGTCATTGAGCACATCTCAAATGGCTCTTTTTATTTTTAAAAAAATTCTACAACGTAAGTAAAATAGACAGAGTGATATAAAAATTTATTCGAATGATTTTTTTTTTATAAATGATGTTAAGTTGATGTGGCAAGAATAAAAGTAAAAACTATTTAGGAGACTGTCTACTTCTAGAAGCCTTGGTAGACAGCTTGATTCATTAATTTTATTAATTTTTGTTAAAATAAAATTAGTTTGGAGTGAGGCATTTTTTCATTTGCTGCTTGAATTTTTCATCGATCATTATTTGCGTTCCTCTTCCTTTTTCCCTGTCGTTCAATTCTCCAATAATCATCCTCAATGATTTTTTTTCATTATTTTATTTTTTGCAGCATAGGAGGAGGATTCGCGGGAAAGTCTTGCAAGGGTTGCCTCTATTACTCCTCTCTTTAAAAATCCAAATCCTAGAACCCCACCTGCGTTGGCGTCTCTAGAACCTTTCAACAAGGTCTGCTCTTTCTTGCATCTTTCTTTGCTTGCATTTTTTTCCCTGTTTGATTGATGAGAAAGTTGAGGAAAGTAAGGGAAAATTTGACCCAACTCTAATAGATTAGTAATATTCCTGGTTCTTAGACGAGTAGCGAGTGTTATTTTCTTGTTCCGAACTGATAAAATATGTTACAAATATGTATATTATATTTATCTATATATGTTTGTATGTTGGTAACTGAACGTATTCTACGTTTCTTGATTTTTATTGTACCTTTTATAGAGTTGATTGAATCTAAATGTTGCTTTTGTGTAAAAGAGAAAATTAGTAAAAACTGTCACTGAATAGTTTTGCACTGTTGGTTTCATTCTTTTTTGTGTGTATTGGCTTCAACTTCATAGTTGGATGAGAATTTATTAATTTTTGTGGAGTTATGTTCGAAAGGAGCTACAAAAGGAAGCTGCTTCTTTTCTTTCTTTCTTTTTATTTTTTATTTTTTTTTATCTTGATTTCCCTTAAAATCAAGCTCTTTGGATTTTTGGAAGGCATAATCCTTTCTAGCCTATTGTTCAATCTTTCTATTGCTGAATCCTATCTAATTAGCTCTCTGTCCAATAGAAATGGGTTATGATTTGATAGTCTCGTCTTGGTTTATATCTCATGTATTTATAAAGGACATTTGTCATTGGATTTTGGTCAGAAACTGAATCTATACTAACATGGAGATTTCTTTGTCTTGACAATGAAATTTTTGGTATTATCTGGTTTTATTGGTCAATACTGATTCTTAAAGCTTGTTATTTACTTATTCTTAATGTTTTCATCTATAATCATGGTTCCATTGAAAGACAAACTACGGTTTCTTATGCTTGAACACATTTCTTTATGTTTTCCTTTTCCTACTACTTCAAGTGATTTTTATTTATATGCTTAAAACCAGGTATGATTTTTTTTTTTTTATTAATAGTTTTTCCTAGTGAGTTGTTGCTGTTATCATATACTTCTCTTTGAGTTCCTAGTGAAGTATATGTAGAATATTATGAGCGGACTGTAAACTCTCCAAGTGGATCTTTCTATATACCAGATGTGTTAAGGGTATATATTAATGTATTATATAGGGACAACTATAGCTGCCAGTAAGTAGATCTTTTGATCAAGTTAAACTTGTGCTTATTTTAGTAAGGTTAAAATAGAGAAAAAATTGCAATAGCCTGCTTTTAGCTTAAAAATAGTTTCTTTTTAAAAGTCTAGAATTCAATAAAGGTCGCTTCAAATGGTGTTCATGTAAGAATGATGCATCACACAAAAAAGAGAGATGGGAAAGAAACTAAGAAAGAAGAGAAAATAGAAAGAGACAAAAAATTGGAGGAGAAAATATAATTTAATTTGAATATTGACGCTTAGTCCTTTTCATATGTAGTTATGTTTAGGGAAATAGATAAATATTTTTGTTTTTAAGAATGATGCTTATTTTTTGAAGGTATATATACTTTTTCTGATTTGTTGTAAGCATATATAATTTTTGTTATTTTTTGTAGGCATATATACTTTTCCTATGGATTGACAAGATTCTAATCAATTCTCATGCTCTCAACAACTTACCAATGGTAATGAGTGTATGAATGCAAGCACCTTACTAAATACTCCATATGTCAATAGCTCCTCTCCATTCCATGTTAGTTCTATGACCCAAGCTACAATGCCGACTACAGTTCCAAATCAATTTGGTCATTTATCTTTTCGGCCCAACTATCCCTTTAATCCAATGAATGCTTCATATCCTCATATTAATCAACATTTTGGATTTGGATTCTCCTACCAAGGTTTATTGGATGCTTCCAATATTCCATTTGAGACTCAAAACTTTAGTGCACCCAAAGGATCCAAAAATAAAGGCAAGGCTGCCAAAAAATCTAATAATTTTCAAAGATCTCTTTCCAATAAAAATTGGACTAAAGCTGAAGATGTTGCATTGACAAAATCATGGTTGCATATTTATGTTGATTCTGATGTTGGTAATAGTAAAAAACGTAAAGCAATGTGGGATCGTATTTTAGTTTTTTGGAAGGATAATACGGGGGTGGGATATAGTAGTGTTTGGAGCACCAATAACTTAGGATGTCATTGGACAAAAATACAAGGCGCAGTTAACAAATTTCATGAATATATGAGAGATTGGAAAGAAATCCACAAAGTGGAACAAGCCTAGAAGATATGGTAATCCTTATTATGATTTAAAGCATTTTTATTTTATATAATCAACATATTTAGTTTTCATTTTTATTGCTATTAATTGTTTTATTTTTTCTTTGTTTTGTAGAAGAGAGAAGCAATGCGAATGTATGAGGATCTTAATGATGGTATATCTTTCAATACGAACATTGTTGGGAGATAGTGACAAAAAATCCAAAATGGTGTTTAAGGGAACTTACCAAGACAAATGAATTGAGGAAACATAAATCATGTAATGGGATTGATAATCAACCTCTGCTGAAAGCAACACAATGGTCTAGTTCTAATGAAGATGATGGCTATATCATGGATACTATTTCAGCTCAAGGTATAAGTTATGATGGGGTTGTACGTCCACAAGGAAGAAAATGATGTCAAGAGAAAAAGAGAAGGTTAAATGAAGAAAAAAATGTGGTTGATACTTAAAACAATCTACAAAGCACTGTGGAGAAACAAATTAAAGTTCAACAAGAGGAGTTGGAGTTGAAAAGAGAGAAAGATAAAAAGAAATTTGAATTGCGAGAGCAACTAAATGAAAAAAGAGATAGAATTAAAAGAGAAAGCTCAAGAAATAAAGGAGACAACAATGAAAATGAGGGAGAAAGCTCAAAAGAGGGAACAACAAAACCACATCATGAACTAAGATCTCAAGAAGCTCTCACCAGCATTGTGAAAGACATATGAAACGTATCAAGCTCAAATATTGAGGGAATGGAAAAATGATGGATTTTTTGCATAATGATTTGGCTTGGCATTCTATGGAGTATACTTAGCATGTTTTTCAAGAATATTTCTTAAAAGTCTAGCTAATAAAGTAATAGTTTATTGCTTCTATTTATTATTTCTATGCAATTAATTGTCTATAGTGGATAGGAAATATTTAGATAGTTTTTGTTGAATATTTCTTAAAGTCTAGCAAATATTTAGTTAGTTTCACCTTCATAAATTTGCGTCCAAGTTTTATTTATATTTATTTATTTTTTTGTTTTCTTATCCACAATACGATAACAAGATCTACTTTCCCTACCCCATTTTACACTCAGCACAGTCCTATTGCCATTTTGCTCCTTCGAGGACTCAAACCTTTCAAATTCTGCATTTTGAGTTTAACAAATTCTTTAAAATGGGAATTATCACTGATAGAAACAACATCTACTTTACCTACCCCTCTTTACACCATGCACCAAAAAAATAAGAAAGAAAACATTCTCCTAACAATCAATTGCTATAATGCATAAGGCACTAATATATACAACATAGACATATCAACAACAGAGAGCAAGTTTCTTCCTTCAATTGTTCTTCATCTAGTAGTTGATAATTTTGCTCCCACATCCTAAAAGCATTTTAAAAAGCCTGATTATAAAAAATGGTGAGTATCAGGCATAGTCAACTTGCATTTACTATTTGTATAAAAAAAAAATAACCAGATGTAGAAATTTAAAAAATGTAACATGTAAAAAGTATTTATATTTATTGAAAATTTAAGTACATAAAATTACTCAAGAGTATTAGAGTTTTAGAAGTCAAATAACAATAAAATGATGAATATGAAATATAACTAATATAATGACTTTTGTAAACTTTTTATTTTTACTATTCAGATTTATATATACTTTATATATCTATTTCTTTCTCATTACAACCATTTAATCATTGTTTATATGTCATAAATTGCTGAGAAAAAAAATAAGAAATAACTTTTAATATAATAGTGGCTAATAGATTAACAAATAAATTATCAAAATATGAAGACAAAAATTTTTAATTCAAAAGAAAATTTATGATGTTCATAAATACTAAAAATATTTAATGAAAAAAGTAAAATATCTAATGTCCACCACTATTAATAATTTCAGCATCATTCCACATACTAGTAGCTATATCAACCCTCCATTCATTAGCATGCTCTCTTTGTTGCATTTGAGTTTCAAAAATAGGTTCAAAATCATCGTCTTGATTAACCATTACTGGTGGAGACGGTAAATTTTCATTATCTGAATCTGCTGGAAATTCATCAGAACGACATTCCTTACGAAGAAAGTTGTGTAATCTAGCATAAGCTAACACTAGTTCTGCCTGTGTATCAAATGGAAAAGGTGGAGCTGACTTGAAAATTGTGAACCGTAATTTGAATATGCCAAATATCCTCTCAATTACATTTCTCAAAGAAGCATGACGAAGATTGAACAATTCATTTGCAGTTTCAGGATCACGACCTTAACCAAAAAATTCTTGAAGATGATATCGAACACCTCGAAAAGGAGCTAAGAATTGACATCGATTAGGAAACCCACAATCTATCAAAAAATATTTACCTGAACAAACAATTGTATTTGTACAATTAGTACGCAATTTTTTTTTGTATACTTAAGAAATAAAAAATGAACGTCAAACAAATAAGTGTACAAAAAAATAATGCAATAAAAAATAGGTGGCAAAAAAAAAAAAACATTGTGGTACTTTAAGTCCGTTGTTCCTTGATAAAGCATCATTTAACACTTTTGAATCATGAGCAGATCCTTCCCACCCACTAAGCACATACATAAATTCCAAATCAAAATTGCAAGCTACTAAGACATTTTGCGAAAGTATTCCATGGCGGTTACGATAACTGCTTGTATCCCGTCCACGTACCATTGCTGGAATATGCGTGCCGTCAATAGCTCCAATGCAATCCTGTAATTAAAAAATAAATAACAACAACAATAACAACAATAATAAAAATTAATCATAATAGCTTCAGTCATTTACTTTAAAATAAGGATAAAATCTTGTACTTTCTCTAATTTTTTCTGACACTGTCAATCTAGGTTTGGCCATCATATCTACTGCAATTATGTTCAATGCCTTCAAAACTCTTTTGAAATTTCTGCTGGTAGTAAAATGTGATCGACAAAATGTTTCTCAAATCACACAATATCGAGAATTTTGACCGATTGTGAGTAAAAATGTTGCAAGCATCTCTTCAATACAAATAAATCTAGTGTCCTGTAAGAATGTTTTTTCTCTAATGATAGTGCATAGCTTTAGAAACACATCGGGATACATTCTATAAACTTGTCGAAAGTTTCCGGATTATCTTGCAATATTTTGTGTACATAATCGTATCCAATTGAGGTTTTTGGTCGCCTAGATAAAGAACGTTGAACAAGATTATTATACATATTATCTATAAGCTCATTTAGCTTATAAATAATTGTTACTAAGGATATCAATAAATGCCTAATAGTTTCATCGCATTCTTCATCGTTCTCTTCGTCTTCCATCTCTTCTTCTTCAATTTGTTTTTTCTCTATTTCATCATCTTCATGCATGTTGGAATTAGACATCATAAAATTGAACCACTTGAAAAAAAAATCACTTATGTTCATGTTTTATGCATTTTTTCATATATGGATATAATTAAAATTATAAAAAAAAAATAGTAAAAAGCTAAAAACTAGCAATGAAATTCATAAACTAAAGAAAGTAATTCATTAAAAAGTTAAAAATTATAATGAAATTCTTAAACAATAATAATAAAAAAACAATCTAAAACATTACTAGTGTGTTAAAATAAACAATTCATTCTTCTAATTCAAAATTAATCCACTCAGAACGCTCTTCAGGTGTCATTTTCAAGAACTCCATCTTTTTTACTCTAGTGTTAAGCAACTTAAGAGCCTTGAAACAAGCACGATTATCCAAAGTTGGAATCTCCTTGATCACTTCCCAACAACACTGTTGTTTGACATCAATTGAATCAATATTTTGTTTTAACTCGCTAATAGTTTGAGTGAGCTTGTTTATAGCATTCGAGTGACTTCTATTAACTTCAACTGAGCCTGATTTTCCATCAACTTCCATTCTATTTCTTTTTCTAGTTGTTGGAAGAACTTCTGAATTCGTGGGCTGTGAGGTGAAATCGCCTAAAGATGGAGATTGTGGTAAAGTGTCATGTGCATCACTTTGTATGAATGTCTCAGTCAATGAATCATACTCCAAGTCATCTAACCCACTATCTCTATTGTCTTCTACATCAAGTGTTCTTGCATTTGTTTCTTCTCCTAATCCAATTGAGTGTGACCCCATTGCGATGCTATTTCCAATTGCAATTTCTAAATCTTCATAGTCCAAAGTGTCAGTACGATAACTTTTATGTGTCGGATGAGACTCAAAAGAAAAAAAAATATTAATATATGAAACATGCCCATCCCTAGTATATATATTATATGTCATATATACTAAAATAAAATTCATAGATGTATTAAACAAAAAGTTTAAAAAATATACCTTAAAGTACTCCTCCCACGTTTCATTGCTAGCAGTGAGTTTCTTTGTAACAAGATCCCATCCAAATCCAGAGTTATTTTTCATAAGCTGAGAATAGTTGTTATACCGTGCCTTAAATCATTTCATACGACTTAAATATTCTTTATAAGTCGTTTGACTCTGAAATTTTTCATTAAAAATAGGGAGTATCTTTCTTTCTACTGTTTGTTTGCCAAATGAATCATTTTTATCACGCCATCCATGTTTGGCAAAGTCAGCAAGGATCCTTAATAATTCGTTGCTTTCTTCCATTGTCCACACTTTATATTTTTCCGTACTTTTCCCTTTTCGTTTGTCATTTTCTTAGTTTGAGTCTTCCATTAAATTACTAATAAATTGACATGAAATGTAATAAGCAATTAAAGTATAGGTCTAATATTAACTATAACAGTTTGACATACAT